>CAKAJE020000042.1:0-69713 GCA_916610135.2 Macropis europaea | reverse complement strand
AGTGCATTTTACTCGCCATATCTTGCGCTTTGAGATGCCGCTTAGCCCAATACGCTATCTGAAATAGGAGCGACGTAAGTTGAACAAATGTGATAGAATTTTGCTGAATTCTTAAATTAACCATAATATAAAATGATCTAATCGGGTGTCTGTTTGCCCTACCCTAGAAGTTTAATAGTGCATTTTACTCGCCATTTCTTGCGCTTTGAGATGCCGCTTAGCCCAATACGCTATCTGAAATAGGAGCGACGTAAATTGAACAAATGTGATAGAATTTCGCTGAATTCTTATATTAACCGTAATATGAAATGGTCTAATCGGGACTCTGATTGCCCTATCATAGAAGTTTAGTAGTGCATTTTACTCGCCCTTCCACGCGCTTTAAGATGCCGCCTAGCCCAGTACACTATCTGAAATAGGAGCGACGTATGTTGAACAAATGTGATAGAATTACGCTGAATTCTTATATTAACCGTAATATAAAATGATCTAATCGGGTCTCTGTATGCATTACCATAGAAGTTTAATAGTGCATTATACTCGCCATTTCATGCGCTTTGAGATGCCGCTTAGTCCAATACGCTATCTGCAATAGGAGCGACATAAATTGTACAAATGAGATAGAATTTCGCTGAATTCTTAAATTAACCACAATATAAAGTGATCTAAACTGGTCTCTGTTTGCCCCACCCTAGAAGTTTAATAGTGCATTTTACTCGCCATTTCTTGCGCTTTGAGATGCCGCTTAGCCCAATACGCTATCTGAAATAGGAGCAACGTAAATTGTTCAAATGTGATAGAATTTCGCTGAATTCTTAAATTAACCATAATATAAAATGATCTAATGGGGTCTCTGATTGCCCTACCCTAGAAGATTAATAGTGCATTTCACTCGCCATTTCATGCACTTTGAGATGCCGCTTAGCCCAATACGCTATCTGACATAGGAGCGACGTAAATTGAACAAATGTGATAGAATTTCGCTGAATTCTTATATTAACCAAAATATAAAATGATCTAATCGGGTCTCTGATTGCCCTATCATAGAAGTTTAATAGTGCATTTTACTCGCCATTCCACGCGCTTTAAGTTGCCGCCTAGCCCAGTACGCTATCTGAAATAGGAGCTACGTAAGTTGAACAAATGTGACAGAATTACGCTGAATTCTTATATTAACCGTAATATAAAATGATCTAATCGGGTCTCTGTTTGCCCTACCCTAGAAGTTTAATAGTGCATTTTACTCGCATTTCTTGCGCTTTGAGATGCCGCTTAGCCCAGTACGCTATCTGAAATAGGAGCGACGTAAATTGAACAAATGTGATAGAATTTTGCTGAATTCTTAAATTAACCATAATATAAAATGATATAATCGGGTCTCTGTTTGCCCTACCCTAGAAGTTTAATAGTGCATTTCACTCGTCATTTCATGCGCTTTGCGATGCCGCTTAGCCCAATAAGGTATCTGAAATAGGAGCGACGCAAATTGAACAAACGTGATAGAATTTCGCTGAATTCTTATATTAACCAAAATATAAAATGATCTAATCGGGTCTCTGATTGCCCTATCATAGAAGTTTAATAGTGCATTTTACTCGCCATTCCACGCGCTTTAAGATGCCGCCAAGCCCAGTACGCTATCTGAAATAGGAGCGACGTATGTTGAACAAATGTGATAGAATTTCGCTGAATTCTTATATTAACCAAAATATAAAATGATCTAATCGGGTCTCTGATTGCCCTATCATAGAAGTTTAATAGTACATTTTACTCGACATTTCTTGCGCTTTGAGATGCCGCTTAGTCCAATACGCTATCTGAAATATCAGCGACGTAAATTGAACAAATGTGAGAGAATTTCGCTGAATTATTATATTAACCAAAATATAAAATGATATAATCGGGTCTCTGATTGCCCTACCCTAGAAGATTAATAGTGCATTTCACTCGCCATTTCATGCGCTTTGTAGCTGCCGCTTAGCCCAATACGCTATCTGCAATAGGAGCGACGTAAGTTGAAAAAAATGTGATAGAATTTCGCTGAATTCTTTTATTAACCATAATGTAAAATGATCTGATCGGGTCTCTGATTTCCCTATCATAGAAGTTTAGTAGTGCATTTGACTCGCCATTTCATGCGCTTTGAGATGCCGCCTTGCCTAGTACGCTATCTGAAATAGGAGCGACGTAAGTTGAACAAATGTGATAGAATTACGCTGAATTCTTATATTAACCGTAATATAAAATGATCTAATCGGGTCTCTGTTTGCCCTACCCTAGAAGTTTAACAGTGCATTTTACTCGTCATTTCATGCGCTTCGAGATGCCGCATAGCCCACTACGCTATCTGACATAGGAGCGACGTAAATTGAACAAGTGTGATAGAATTTCACTGAATTCTTAAATTAACCATAATATAAAATGATCTAATCGGGTCTCTGTTTGACCTACCCTAGAAGTTTAATAGTGCATTTTACTCGCCATTTCATGCGCTTTGAGCTGTCGCTTAGCCCAATACGCTATCTGCAATAGGAGCGACGTAAGTTGAAAAAATGTGATAGAATTTCGCTGAATTCTTTTATTAACCATAATGTAAAATGATCTGATCGGGTCTCTGTTCGCCCTAGCCTAAAAGTTTAAGAGTGCATTTCATTCGCCATTTCATGCGCTTTGAGATGCCGCTTAGCCGAATACGCTACCTGAATTAGGAGCGACGTAAATTGAACAAATGTGATAGAAATTCCCTGAAATCTGATATTATACAAAATATAAAATGATCTAATCGGGTCTCTGATTGCCCTATCATAGAAGTTTAGTAGTGCATTTTACTCGCCATTCCACGCGCTTTAAGATGCCGCCTAGCCCAGTACGCTATCTGAAATAGGAGCGACGTAAATTGAACAAGTGTGATAGAATTTTGCTGATTCTTAAATTAACCATAATATAAAATGATCTAATCGGGTCTCTGATCGCCCTACCATAGAAGTCTAATAGTGCATTTCACTCGCCATTCCACGCGCTTTAAGATGCCGCCGAGCCCAATACGCTATCTGAAATAGGAGCGACGTAAATTGAACAAATGTGATAGAATTTTGCTGAATTCTTAAATTAACCGTAATATAAAATGATCTAATCGGGTCTCTGTTTGCCCTAGCCTAGAAGTTTAAGAGTGCATTTTATTCGCCATTTCATGCGCTTTGAGATGCCGCTTAGCCGAATACGCTATCTGAATTAGGAGCGACGTAAATTGAACAAATGTGATACAAATTCCCTGAAACTTGATATTAAACAAAATATAAAATGATCTAATCGGGTCTCTGATTGCCCTATCATAGAAGTTTAGTAGTGCACTTTACTCGCCATTCCACGCGCTTTAAGATGCCGCCTAGCCCAGTACGCTATCTGAAATAGGAGCGACATAAATTGAACAGATGTGATAAAATTTAGCTGACATCTTAAATTAACCATAATATAAAATGATCTAATCGGGTCTGTGTTTGCCCTACCCTAGACGTTTAATAGTGCATTTTCCTCGCCATTTCATGCGCTTTGAGATGCCGCTTAGCCCAATACGCTATCTGAAATACGGGCGACGTAAATTGAACAAATGTGATAGAATTTCGCTGAATTCTTATATTAACCAAAATATAAAATGATCTAATCGGGTCTCTGATTGCCCTATCATAGAAGATTAACAGTGAATTTTACTCGCCACTCCACGCGGTTTAGGATGCCGCCTAGCCCAGTACGCTATCCGAAATGGGAGCGACGTAAATTGAACAAATGTGATAGAATTTTGCTGAATTCTTAAATTAACCATAATATAAAATGATCTAATCGGGTCTCTGTTTGCCCTACACTAGAAGTTTAATAGTTCATTTTACTCGCCATTTCATGCGCTTTGAGATGCCGCTTAGCCCAATACGCTATCTGAAATAGGAGCGATGTAAATTGAACAAATGTGATAGAATTACGCTGAATTCTTATATTAACCGTAATATAAAATGATCTAATCGGGTCTCTGCTTGCCCTACCCTAGAAGTTTAACAGTGCATTTTACTCGTCATTTCATGCGCTTCGAGATGCCGCATAGCCCACTACGCTATCTGACATAGGAGCGACGTAAATTGAACAAGTGTGATAGAATTTCACTGAATTCTTAAATTAACCATAATATAAAATGATCTAATCGGGTCTCTGTTTGACCTACCCTAGAAGTTTAATAGTGCATTTTACTCGCCATTTCATGCGCTTTGAGATGCCGCTTAGCCGAATACGCTACCTGAATTAGGAGCGACGTAAATTGAACAAATGTGATAGAAATTCCCTGAAATCTGATATTATACAAAATATAAAATGATCTAATCGGGTCTCTGATTGCCCTATCATAGAAGTTTAGTAGTGCATTTTACTCGCCATTCCACGCGCTTTAAGATGCCGCCTAGCCCAGTACGCTATCTGAAATAGGAGCGACGTAAATTGAACAAGTGTGATAGAATTTTGCTGAATTCTTAAATTAACCATAATATAAAATGATCTAATCGGGTCTCTGATCGCCCTACCATAGAAGTCTAATAGTGGATTTCACTCGCCATTCCACGCGCTTTAAGATGCCGCCGAGCCCAATACGCTATCTGAAATAGGAGCGACGTAAATTGAACAAATGTGATAGAATTTTGCTGAATTCTTAAATTAACCGTAATATAAAATGATCTAATCGGGTCTCTGTTTGCCCTAGCCTAGAAGTTTAAGAGTGCATTTTATTCGCCATTTCATGCGCTTTGAGATGCCGCTTAGCCGAATACGCTATCTGAATTAGGAGCGACGTAAATTGAACAAATGTGATACAAATTCCCTGAAATCTGATATTAAACAAAATATAAAATGATCTAATCGGGTCTCTGATTGCCCTATCATAGAAGTTTAGTAGTGCACTTTACTCGCCATTCCACGCGCTTTAAGATGCCGCCTAGCCCAGTACGCTATCTGAAATAGGAGCGACATAAATTGAACAGATGTGATAAAATTTAGCTGACATCTTAAATTAACCATAATATAAAATGATCTAATCGGGTCTGTGTTTGCCCTACCCTAGACGTTTAATAGTGCATTTTCCTCGCCATTTCATGCGCTTTGAGATGCCGCTTAGCCCAATACGCTATCTGAAATACGGGCGACGTAAATTGAACAAATGTGATAGAATTTCGCTGAATTCTTATATTAACCAAAATATAAAATGATCTAATCGGGTCTCTGATTGCCCTATCATAGAAGATTAACAGTGAATTTTACTCGCCACTCCACGCGGTTTAGGATGCCGCCTAGCCCAGTACGCTATCCGAAATAGGAGCGACGTAAATTGAACAAATGTGATAGAATTTTGCTGAATTCTTAAATTAACCATAATATAAAATGATCTAATCGGGTCTCTGTTTGCCCTACACTAGAAGTTTAATAGTTCATTTTACTCGCCATTTCATGCGCTTTGAGATGCCACTTAGCCCAATACGCTATCTGAAATAGGAGCGACGAAAGTTGAACAAATGTGATAGAATTACGCTGAATTCTTATATTAACCGTAATATAAAATGATCTAATCGGGCCTCTGCTTGCCCTACCCTAGAAGTTTAATAGTGCATTTCACTCGCCATTTCATGCGCCTTCAGATGCCGCTTAGCCAATACGCTATCTGAAATAGGGGCGACGTAATTGAACAAATGTGATAGAATTTCGCTGAGTTCTTAAATTAACCATAATATAAAATGATCTAATCGGGTCTCTGTTTGCCCTACCCTAGAAGTTTAATAGTGCATTTCACTCGTCATTTCATGCGCTTTGAGATGCCGCTAAGCACAATAAGCTATCTGGAATAGCAGTGACGTAAATTGAACAAATGTGATAGAATTACGCCGCATTCTTATATTTACCGTAATATAAAATGATCTAAACGGGTCTCTGTTTGCCTTATCCTAGAAGTTTAATAGGGCATTTTACTCGCCATTTCATGCGCTTTGAAATGCCGCTTAGCCCAATACGCTATCTGAAATAGGAGCGTCGTAAATTGAACAAGTGTGATAGAATTTCACTGAATTCTTAAATTAACCATAATATAAAATGATCTAATCGGGTCTCTGTTCGCCCTACCATAGAAGTCTAATAGTGCATTTCACTCGCCATTCCATGCGCTTTGAGATGCCGCCCAGCCCAGTACGCTATCTGAAATAGGAGCGACGTAAGTTGAACAAATGTGATAGAATTACGCTGAATTCTTATATTAACCGTAATATAAAATGATCTAATCGGGCCTCTGCTTGCCCTACCCTAGAAGTTTAATAGTGCATTTCACACGCCATTTCATGCGCCTTCAGATGCCGCTTAGCCCAATACGCTATCTGAAATAGGGGCGACGTAAATTGAACAAATGTGATAGAATTTCGCTGAGTTCTTAAATTAACCATAATATAAAATGATCTAATCGGGTCTCTGTTTGCCCTACCCTAGAAGTTTAATAGTGCATTTCACTCGTAATTTCATGCGCTTTGAGATGCCGCTAAGCACAATAAGCTATCTGGAATAGCAGTGACGTAAATTGAACAAATGTGATAGAATTACGCCGCATTCTTATATTTACCGTAATATAAAATGATCTAAACGGGGTCTCTGTTTGCCTTATCCTAGAAGTTTAATAGGGCATTTTACTCGCCATTTCATGCGCTTTGAAATGCCGCTTAGCCCAATACGCTATCTGAAATAGGAGCGACGTAAATTGAACAAGTGTGATAGAATTTCACTGAATTCTTAAATTAACCATAATATAAAATGATCTAATCGGGTCTCTGTTTGACCTACCCTAGACGTTTAATAGTGCATTTTCCTCGCCATTTCATGCGCTTTGAGATGCCGCTTAGCCCAATACGCTATCTGAAATACGGGCGACGTAAATTGATCAAATGTGATAGAATTTCCCTGAATTCTTATATTAACCAAAATATAAAATGATCTAATCGGGTCTCTGATTGCCCTATCATAGAAGATTAACAGTGAATTTTACTCGCCACTCCACGCGGTTTAGGATGCCGCCTAGCCCAGTACGCTATCCGAAATAGGAGCGACGTAAATTGAACAAATGTGATAGAATTTTGCTGAATTCTTAAATTAACCATAATATAAAATGATCTAATCGGGTCTCTGTTTGCCCTACACTAGAAGTTTAATAGTTCATTTTACTCGCCACTTCATGCGCTTTGAGATGCCACTTAGCCCAATACGCTATCTGAAATAGGAGCGACGAAAGTTGAACAAATGTGATAGAATTACGCTGAATTCTTATATTAACCGTAATATAAAATGATCTAATCGGGCCTCTGCTTGCCCTACCCTAGAAGTTTAATAGTGCATTTCACTCGCCATTTCATGCGCCTTCAGATGCCGCTTAGCCCAATACGCTATCTGAAATAGGGGCGACGTAAATTGAACAAATGTGATAGAATTTCGCTGAGTTCTTAAATTAACCATAATATAAAATGATCTAATCGGGTCTCTGTTTGCCCTACCCTAGAAGTTTAATAGTGCATTTCACTCGTCATTTCATGCGCTTTGAGATGCCGCTAAGCACAATAAGCTATCTGGAATAGCAGTGACGTAAATTGAACAAATGTGATAGAATTACGCCGCATTCTTATATTTACCGTAATATAAAATGATCTAAAACGGGTCTCTGTTTGCCTTATCCTAGAAGTTTAATAGGGCATTTTACTCGCCATTTCATGCGCTTTGAAATGCCGCTTAGCCCAATACGCTATCTGAAATAGGAGCGACGTAAATTGAACAAGTGTGATAGAATTTCACTGAATTCTTAAATTAACCATAATATAAAATGATCTAATCGGGTCTCTGTTCGCCCTACCATAGAAGTCTAATAGTGCATTTCACTCGCCATTTCATGCGCTTTGAGATGCCGCCTAGCCCAGTACGCTATCTGAAATAGGAGCGACGTAAGTTGAACAAATGTGATAGAATTACGCTGAATTCTTATATTAACCGTAATATAAAATGATCTAATCGGGCCTCTGCTTGCCCTACCCTAGAAGTTTAATAGTGCATTTCACTCGCCATTTCATGCGCCTTCAGATGCCGCTTAGCCCAATACGCTATCTGAAATAGGGGCGACGTAAATTGAACAAATGTGATAGAATTTCGCTGAGTTCTTAAATTAACCATAATATAAAATGATCTAATCGGGTCTCTGTTTGCCCTACCCTAGAAGTTTAATAGTGCATTTCACTCGTAATTTCATGCGCTTTGAGATGCCGCTAAGCACAATAAGCTATCTGGAATAGCAGTGACGTAAATTGAACAAATGTGATAGAATTACGCCGCATTCTTATATTTACCGTAATATAAAATGATCTAAACGGGTCTCTGTTTGCCTTATCCTAGAAGTTTAATAGGGCATTTACTCGCCATTTCATGCGCTTTGAAATGCCGCTTAGCCCAATACGCTATCTGAAATAGGAGCGACGTAAATTGAACAAGTGTGATAGAATTTCACTGAATTCTTAAATTAACCATAATATAAAATGATCTAATCGGGTCTCTGTTTGACCTACCCTAGAAGTTTAATAGTGAATTTTACTCGCCATTTCATGTGCTTTGAGATGCCGCATAGCCCAATACGCTATCTGGAATAGGAGCGACGTAAATTGATCAAATGTGATAGAATTTCCCTGAATTCTTATATTAACCTTAATGTAAAATGATCTAATCGGGTCTCTGTTCGCCCTACCATAGAAGTCTAATAGTGCATTTCACTCGCCATTTCATGCGCTTTGAGATGCCGCTTAGCCCAATACGCTATCTGACATAGGAGCGACGTAAATTGAACAAATGTGATAGAATTTCGCTGAATTCTTATATTAACCGTAATATGAAATGGTCTAATCGGTCTCCGTTTGCCTTATCCTAGAAGTTTAATAGTGCATTTTACTGGCCATTTCATGCGCATTGAGATGCCGCTTAGCCCAATACGCTATCTGAAATAGGAGCGATGTAAATTGAACAAATGTGAGAGAATTTCGCTGCATTCTTAAATTAACCATAATATAAAATGACCTAATGGGGTCTCTGTTTGCCCTACCCTAGAAGTTTAATAGTTCATTTTACTCGCCATTTCCTGCGCTTTGAGATGCCGCTTAGCACAAGTCGCTATCTGAAATAGGAGCGATGTAAATTGAACAAATGTGATAGAATTTCGCTGAATTCTTAAATTAACCATAATATAAAATGATATAATGGGGTCTCTGATTGCCCTACCCTAGAAGATTAATAGTGCATTTCACTCGCCATTTCATGCACTTTGAGATGCCGCTTAGCCCAATACGCTATCTGACATAGGAGCGACGTAAATTGAACAAATGTGATAGAATTTCGCTGAATTCTTATATTAACCAAAATATAAAATGATCTAATCGGGTCTCTGATTGCCCTATCATAGAAGTTTAATAGTGCATTTTACTCGCCATTCCACGCGCTTTAAGTTGCCGCCTAGCCCAGTACGCTATCTGAAATAGGAGCTACGTAAGTTGAACAAATGTGACAGAATTACGCTGAATTCTTATATTAACCGTAATATAAAATGATCTAATCGGGTCTCTGTTTGCCCTACCCTAGAAGTTTAATAGTGCATTTTACTCGCCATTTCTTGCGCTTTGAGATGCCGCTTAGCCCAGTACGCTATCTGAAATAGGAGCGACGTAAATTGAACAAATGTGATAGAATTTTGCTGAATTCTTAAATTAACCATAATATAAAATGATATAATCGGGTCTCTGTTTGCCCTACCCTAGAAGTTTAATAGTGCATTTCACTCGTCATTTCATGCGCTTTGCGATGCCGCTTAGCCCAATAAGCTATCTGAAATAGGAGCGACGCAAATTGAACAAACGTGATAGAATTTCGCTGAATTCTTATATTAACCAAAATATAAAATGATCTAATCGGGTCTCTGATTGCCCTATCATAGAAGTTTAATAGTGCATTTTACTCGCCATTCCACGCGCTTTAAGATGCCGCCAAGCCCAGTACGCTATCTGAAATAGGAGCGACGTATGTTGAACAAATGTGATAGAATTTCGCTGAATTCTTATATTAACCAAAATATAAAATGATCTAATCGGGTCTCTGATTGCCCTATCATAGAAGTTTAATAGTACATTTTACTCGACATTTCTTGCGCTTTGAGATGCCGCTTAGTCCAATACGCTATCTGAAATATCAGCGACGTAAATTGAACAAATGTGAGAGAATTTCGCTGAATTATTATATTAACCAAAATATAAAATGATATAATCGGGTCTCTGATTGCCCTACCCTAGAAGATTAATAGTGCATTTCACTCGCCATTTCATGCGCTTTGAGCTGCCGCTTAGCCCAATACGCTATCTGCAATAGGAGCCACGTAAGTTGAACAAATGTGATAGAATTACGCTGAATTCTTATATTAACCGTAATATAAAATGATCTAATCGGGTCTCTGTTTGCCCTACCCTAGAAGTTTAACAGTGCATTTTACTCGTCATTTCATGCGCTTCGAGATGCCGCATAGCCCACTACGCTATCTGACATAGGAGCGACGTAAATTGAACAAGTGTGATAGAATTTCACTGAATTCTTAAATTAACCATAATATAAAATGATCTAATCGGGTCTCTGTTTGACCTACCCTAGAAGTTTAATAGTGCATTTTACTCGCCATTTCATGCGCTTTGAGCTGTCGCTTAGCCCAATACGCTATCTGCAATAGGAGCGACGTAAGTTGAAAAAATGTGATAGAATTTCGCTGAATTCTTTTATTAACCATAATGTAAAATGATCTGATCGGGTCTCTGTTCGCCCTAGCCTAAAAGTTTAAGAGTGCATTTCATTCGCCATTTCATGCGCTTTGAGATGCCGCTTAGCCGAATACGCTACCTGAATTAGGAGCGACGTAAATTGAACAAATGTGATAGAAATTCCCTGAAATCTGATATTATACAAAATATAAAATGATCTAATCGGGTCTCTGATTGCCCTATCATAGAAGTTTAGTAGTGCATTTTACTCGCCATTCCACGCGCTTTAAGATGCCGCCTAGCCCAGTACGCTATCTGAAATAGGAGCGACGTAAATTGAACAAGTGTGATAGAATTTTGCTGAATTCTTAAATTAACCATAATATAAAATGATCTAATCGGGTCTCTGATCGCCCTACCATAGAAGTCTAATAGTGCATTTCACTCGCCATTCCACGCGCTTTAAGATGCCGCCGAGCCCAATACGCTATCTGAAATAGGAGCACCGTAAATTGAACAAATGTGATAGAATTTTGCTGAATTCTTAATTTAACCGTAATATAAAATGATCTAATCGGGTCTCTGTTTGCCCTACCCTAGAAGTTTAATAGTGCATTTCACTCGTCATTTCATGCGCTTTGAGATGCCGCTAAGCACAATAAGCTATCTGGAATAGCAGTGACGTAAATTGAACAAATGTGATAGAATTACGCCGCATTCTTATATTTACCGTAATATAAAATGATCTAAACGGGTCTCTGTTTGCCTTATCCTAGAAGTTTAATAGGGCATTTTACTCGCCATTTCATGCGCTTTGAAATGCCGCTTAGCCCAATACGCTATCTGAAATAGGAGCGACGTAAATTGAACAAGTGTGATAGAATTTCACTGAATTCTTAAATTAACCATAATATAAAATGATCTAATCGGGTCTCTGTTCGCCCTACCATAGAAGTCTAATAGTGCATTTCACTCGCCATTCCATGCGCTTTGAGATGCCGCCTAGCCCAGTACGCTATCTGAAATAGGAGCGACGTAAGTTGAACAAATGTGATAGAATTACGCTGAATTCTTATATTAACCGTAATATAAAATGATCTAATCGGGCCTCTGCTTGCCCTACCCTAGAAGTTTAATAGTGCATTTCACACGCCATTTCATGCGCCTTCAGATGCCGCTTAGCCCAATACGCTATCTGAAATAGGGGCGACATAAATTGAACAAATGTGATAGAATTTCGCTGAGTTCTTAAATTAACCATAATATAAAATGATCTAATCGGGTCTCTGTTTGCCCTACCCTAGAAGTTTAATAGTGCATTTCACTCGTAATTTCATGCGCTTTGAGATGCCGCTTAGCACAATAAGCTATCTGGAATAGCAGTGACGTAAATTGAACAAATGTGATAGAATTACGCCGCATTCTTATATTTACCGTAATATAAAATGATCTAAACGGGTCTCTGTTTGCCTTATCCTAGAAGTTTAATAGGGCATTTTACTCGCCATTTCATGCGCTTTGAAATGCCGCTTAGCCCAATACGCTATCTGAAATAGGAGCGACGTAAATTGAACAAGTGTGATAGAATTTCACTGAAATCTTAAATTAACCATAATATAAAATGATCTAATCGGGTCTCTGTTTGACCTACCCTAGACGTTTAATAGTGCATTTTCCTCGCCATTTCATGCGCTTTGAGATGCCGCTTAGCCCAATACGCTATCTGAAATACGGGCGACGTAAATTGATCAAATGTGATAGAATTTCCCTGAATTCTTATATTAACCAAAATATAAAATGATCTAATCGGGTCTCTGATTGCCCTATCATAGAAGATTAACAGTGAATTTTACTCGCCACTCCACGCGGTTTAGGATGCCGCCTAGCCCAGTACGCTATCCGAAATAGGAGCGACGTAAATTGAACAAATGTGATAGAATTTTGCTGAATTCTTAAATTAACCATAATATAAAATGATCTAATCGGGTCTCTGTTTGCCCTACACTAGAAGTTTAATAGTTCATTTTACTCGCCATTTCATGCGCTTTGAGATGCCACTTAGCCCAATACGCTATCTGAAATAGGAGCGACGAAAGTTGAACAAATGTGATAGAATTACGCTGAATTCTTATATTAACCGTAATATAAAATGATCTAATCGGGCCTCTGCTTGCCCTACCCTAGAAGTTTAATAGTGCATTTCACTCGCCATTTCATGCGCCTTCAGATGCCGCTTAGCCCAATACGCTATCTGAAATAGGGGCGACGTAAATTGAACAAATGTGATAGAATTTCGCTGAGTTCTTAAATTAACCATAATATAAAATGATCTAATCGGGTCTCTGTTTGCCCTACCCTAGAAGTTTAATAGTGCATTTCACTCGTCATTTCATGCGCTTTGAGATGCCGCTAAGCACAATAAGCTATCTGGAATAGCAGTGACGTAAATTGAACAAATGTGATAGAATTACGCCGCATTCTTATATTTACCGTAATATAAAATGATCTAAACGGGTCTCTGTTTGCCTTATCCTAGAAGTTTAATAGGGCATTTTACTCGCCATTTCATGCGCTTTGAAATGCCGCTTAGCCCAATACGCTATCTGAAATAGGAGCGACGTAAATTGAACAAGTGTGATAGAATTTCACTGAATTCTTAAATTAACCATAATATAAAATGATCTAATCGGGTCTCTGTTCGCCCTACCATAGAAGTCTAATAGTGCATTTCACTCGCCATTTCATGCGCTTTGAGATGCCGCCTAGTCCAGTACGCTATCTGAAATAGGAGCGACGTAGGTTGAACAAATGTGATAGAATTACGCTGAATTCTTATATTAACCGTAATATAAAATGATCTAATCGGGCCTCTGCTTGCCCTACCCTAGAAGTTTAATAGTGCATTTCACACGCCATTTCATGCGCCTTCAGATGCCGCTTAGCCCAATACGCTATCTGAAATAGGGGCGACGTAAATTGAACAAATGTGATAGAATTTCGCTGAGTTCTTAAATTAACCATAATATAAAATGATCTAATCGGGTCTCTGTTTGCCCTACCCTAGAAGTTTAATAGTGCATTTCACTCGTAATTTCATGCGCTTTGAGATGCCGCTAAGCACAATAAGCTATCTGGAATAGCAGTGACGTAAATTGAACAAATGTGATAGAATTACGCCGCATTCTTATATTTACCGTAATATAAAATGATCTAAACGGGTCTCTGTTTGCCTTATCCTAGAAGTTTAATAGGGCATTTTACTCGCCATTTCATGTGCTTTGAGATGCCGCATAGCCCAATACGCTATCTGAAATAGGAGCGACGTAAATTGATCAAATGTGATAGAATTTCCCTGAATTCTTATATTAACCTTAATGTAAAATGATCTAATCGGGTCTCTGTTCGCCCTACCATAGAAGTCTAATAGTGCATTTCACTCGCCATTTCATGCGCTTTGAGATGCCGCTTAGCCCAGTACGCTATCTGAAATAGGAGCGATGTAAATTGAACAAATGTGAGAGAATTTCGCTGCATTCTTAAATTAACCATAATATAAAATGACCTAATGGGGTCTCTGTTTGCCCTACCCTAGAAGTTTAATAGTGCATTTTACTCGCCATTTCCTGCGCTTTGAGATGCCGCTTAGCACAAGTCGCTATCTGAAATAGGAGCGATGTAAATTGAACAAATGTGATAGAATTTCGCTGAATTCTTAAATTAACCATAATATAAAATGATCTAATGGGGTCTCTGATTGCCCTACCCTAGAAGATTAATAGTGCATTTCACTCGCCATTCCATGCGCTTTGAGATGCCGCCTAGCCCAGTACGCTATCTGAAATAGGAGCGACGTAAGTTGAACAAATGTGATAGAATTACGCTGAATTCTTATATTAACCGTAATATAAAATGATCTAATCGGGCCTCTGCTTGCCCTACCCTAGAAGTTTAATAGTGCATTTCACACGCCATTTCATGCGCCTTCAGATGCCGCTTAGCCCAATACGCTATCTGAAATAGGGGCGACATAAATTGAACAAATGTGATAGAATTTCGCTGAGTTCTTAAATTAACCATAATATAAAATGATCTAATCGGGTCTCTGTTTGCCCTACCCTAGAAGTTTAATAGTGCATTTCACTCGTAATTTCATGCGCTTTGAGATGCCGCTAAGCACAATAAGCTATCTGGAATAGCAGTGACGTAAATTGAACAAATGTGATAGAATTACGCCGCATTCTTATATTTACCGTAATATAAAATGATCTAAACGGGTCTCTGTTTGCCTTATCCTAGAAGTTTAATAGGGCATTTTACTCGCCATTTCATGCGCTTTGAAATGCCGCTTAGCCCAATACGCTATCTGAAATAGGAGCGACGTAAATTGAACAAGTGTGATAGAATTTCACTGAATTCTTAAATTAACCATAATATAAAATGATCTAATCGGGTCTCTGTTTGACCTACCCTAGAAGTTTAATAGTGAATTTTACTCGCCATTTCATGTGCTTTGAGATGCCGCATAGCCCAATACGCTATCTGGAATAGGAGCGACGTAAATTGATCAAATGTGATAGAATTTCCCTGAATTCTTATATTAACCTTAATGTAAAATGATCTAATCGGGTCTCTGTTCGCCCTACCATAGAAGTCTAATAGTGCATTTCACTCGCCATTTCATGCGCTTTGAGATGCCGCTTAGCCCAGTACGCTATCTGAAATAGAAGCGATGTAAATTGAACAAATGTGAGAGAATTTCGCTGCATTCTTAAATTAACCATAATATAAAATGACCTAATGGGGTCTCTGTTTGCCCTACCCTAGAAGTTTAATAGTGCATTTTACTCGCCATTTCCTGCGCTTTGAGATGCCGCTTAGCACAAGTCGCTATCTGAAATAGGAGCGATGTAAATTGAACAAATGTGATAGAATTTCGCTGAATTCTTAAATTAACCATAATATAAAATGATCTAATGGGGTCTCTGATTGCCCTACCCTAGAAGATTAATAGTGCATTTCACTCGCCATTTCATGCACTTTGAGATGCCGCTTAGCCCAATACGCTATCTGACATAGGAGCGACGTAAATTGAACAAATGTGATAGAATTTCGCTGAATTCTTATATTAACCGTAATATGAAATGGTCTAATCGGGTCTCCGTTTGCCTTATCCTAGAAGTTTAATAGTGCATTTTACTGGCCATTTCATGCGCATTGAGATGCCGCTTAGCCCAATACGCTATCTGAAATAGGAGCGATGTAAATTGAACAAATGTGAGAGAATTTCGCTGCATTCTTAAATTAACCATAATATAAAATGACCTAATGGGGTCTCTGTTTGCCCTACCCTAGAAGTTTAATAGTGCATTTTACTCGCCATTTCCTGCGCTTTGAGATGCCGCTTAGCACAAGTCGCTATCTGAAATACGGGCGACGTAAATTGAACAAATGTGATAGAATTTCGCTGAATTCTTATATTAACCAAAATATAAAATGATCTAATCGGGTCTCTGATTGCCCTATCATAGAAGATTAACAGTGAATTTTACTCGCCACTCCACGCGGTTTAGGATGCCGCCTAGCCCAGTACGCTATCCGAAATAGGAGCGACGTAAATTGAACAAATGTGATAGAATTTTGCTGAATTCTTAAATTAACCATAATATAAAATGATCTAATCGGGTCTCTGTTTGCCCTACACTAGAAGTTTAATAGTTCATTTTACTCGCCATTTCATGCGCTTTGAGATGCCACTTAGCCCAATACGCTATCTGAAATAGGAGCGACGAAAGTTGAACAAATGTGATAGAATTACGCTGAATTCTTATATTAACCGTAATATAAAATGATCTAATCGGGCCTCTGCTTGCCCTACCCTAGAAGTTTAATAGTGCATTTCACTCGCCATTTCATGCGCCTTCAGATGCCGCTTAGCCCAATACGCTATCTGAAATAGGGGCGACGTAAATTGAACAAATGTGATAGAATTTCGCTGAGTTCTTAAATTAACCATAATATAAAATGATCTAATCGGGTCTCTGTTTGCCCTACCCTAGAAGTTTAATAGTGCATTTCACTCGTCATTTCATGCGCTTTGAGATGCCGCTAAGCACAATAAGCTATCTGGAATAGCAGTGACGTAAATTGAACAAATGTGATAGAATTTCACTGAATTCTTAAATTAACCATAATATAAAATGATCTAATCGGGTCTCTGTTCGCCCTACCATAGAAGTCTAATAGTGCATTTCACTCGACATTCCATGCGCTTTGAGATGCCGCCTAGCCCAGTACGCTATCTGAAATAGGAGCGACGTAAGTTGAACAAATGTGATAGAATTACGCTGAATTCTTATATTTACCGTAATATAAAATGATCTAAACGGGTCTCTGTTTGCCTTATCCTAGAAGTTTAATAGGGCATTTTACTCGCCATTTCATGCGCTTTGAAATGCCGCTTAGCCCAATACGCTATCTGAAATAGGAGCGACGTAAATTGAACAAGTGTGATAGAATTTCACTGAATTCTTAAATTAACCATAATATAAAATGATCTAATCGGGACTCTGTTTGACCTACCCTAGACGTTTAATAGTGCATTTTCCTCGCCATTTCATGCGCTTTGAGATGCCGCTTAGCCCAATACGCTATCTGAAATACGGGCGACGTAAATTGATCAAATGTGATAGAATTTCCCTGAATTCTTATATTAACCAAAATATAAAATGATCTAATCGGGTCTCTGATTGCCCTATCATAGAAGATTAACAGTGAATTTTACTCGCCACTCCACGCGGTTTAGGATGCCGCCTAGCCCAGTACGCTATCCGAAATAGGAGCGACGTAAATTGAACAAATGTGATAGAATTTTGCTGAATTCTTAAATTAACCATAATATAAAATGATCTAATCGGGTCTCTGTTTGCCCTACACTAGAAGTTTAATAGTTCATTTTACTCGCCATTTCATGCGCTTTGAGATGCCACTTAGCCCAATACGCTATCTGAAATAGGAGCGACGAAAGTTGAACAAATGTGATAGAATTACGCTGAATTCTTATATTAACCGTAATATAAAATGATCTAATCGGGCCTCTGCTTGCCCTACCCTAGAAGTTTAATTGTGCATTTCACTCGCCATTTCATGCGCCTTCAGATGCCGCTTAGCCCAATACGCTATCTGAAATAGGGGCGACGTAAATTGAACAAATGTGATAGAATTTCGCTGAGTTCTTAAATTAACCATAATATAAAATGATCTAATCGGGTCTCTGTTTGCCCTACCCTAGAAGTTTAATAGTGCATTTCACTCGTCATTTCATGCGCTTTGAGATGCCGCTAAGCACAATAAGCTATCTGGAATAGCAGTGACGTAAATTGAACAAATGTGATAGAATTACGCCGCATTCTTATATTTACCGTAATATAAAATGATCTAAACGGGTCTCTGTTTGCCTTATCCTAGAAGTTTAATAGGGCATTTTACTCGCCATTTCATGCGCTTTGAAATGCCGCTTAGCCCAATACGCTATCTGAAATAGGAGCGACGTAAATTGAACAAGTGTGATAGAATTTCACTGAATTCTTAAATTAACCATAATATAAAATGATCTAATCGGGTCTCTGTTCGCCCTACCATAGAAGTCTAATAGTGCATTTCACTCGCCATTTCATGCGCTTTGAGATGCCGCCTAGTCCAGTACGCTATCTGAAATAGGAGCGACGTAAGTTGAACAAATGTGATAGAATTACGCTGAATTCTTATATTAACCGTAATATAAAATGATCTAATCGGGCCTCTGCTTGCCCTACCCTAGAAGTTTAATAGTGCATTTCACACGCCATTTCATGCGCCTTCAGATGCCGCTTAGCCCAATACGCTATCTGAAATAGGGGCGACGTAAATTGAACAAATGTGATAGAATTTCGCTGAGTTCTTAAATTAACCATAATATAAAATGATCTAATCGGGTCTCTGTTTGCCCTACCCTAGAAGTTTAATAGTGCATTTCACTCGTAATTTCATGCGCTTTGAGATGCCGCTAAGCACAATAAGCTATCTGGAATAGCAGTGACGTAAATTGAACAAATGTGATAGAATTACGCCGCATTCTTATATTTACCGTAATATAAAATGATCTAAACGGGTCTCTGTTTGCCTTATCCTAGAAGTTTAATAGGGCATTTTACTCGCCATTTCATGCGCTTTGAAATGCCGCTTAGCCCAATACGCTATCTGAAATAGGAGCGACGTAAATTGAACAAGTGTGATAGAATTTCACTGAATTCTTAAATTAACCATAATATAAAATGATCTAATCGGGTCTCTGTTTGACCTACCCTAGAAGTTTAATAGTGAATTTTACTCGCCATTTCATGTGCTTTGAGATGCCGCATAGCCCAATACGCTATCTGGAATAGGAGCGACGTAAATTGATCAAATGTGATAGAATTTCCCTGAATTCTTATATTAACCTTAATGTAAAATGATCTAATCGGGTCTCTGTTCGCCCTACCATAGAAGTCTAATAGTGCATTTCACTCGCCATTTCATGCGCTTTGAGATGCCGCTTAGCCCAATACGCTATCTGAAATAGGAGCGATGTAAATTGAACAAATGTGAGAGAATTTCGCTGCATTCTTAAATTAACCATAATATAAAATGACCTAATGGGGTCTCTGTTTGCCCTACCCTAGAAGTTTAATAGTGCATTTTACTCGCCATTTCCTGCGCTTTGAGATGCCGCTTAGCACAAGTCGCTATCTGAAATAGGAGCGATGTAAATTGAACAAATGTGATAGAATTTCGCTGAATTCTTAAATTAACCATAATATAAAATGATCTAATGGGGTCTCTGATTGCCCTACCCTAGAAGATTAATAGTGCATTTCACTCGCCATTTCATGCACTTTGAGATGCCGCTTAGCCCAATACGCTATCTCACATAGGAGCGACGTAAATTGAACAAATGTGATAGAATTTCGCTGAATTCTTATATTAACCGTAATATGAAATGGTCTAATCGGGTCTCCGTTTGCCTTATCCTAGAAGTTTAATAGTGCATTTTACTGGCCATTTCATGCGCATTGAGATGCCGCTTAGCCCAATACGCTATCTGAAATAGGAGCGATGTAAATTGAACAAATGTGAGAGAATTTCGCTGCATTCTTAAATTAACCATAATATAAAATGACCTAATGGGGTCTCTGTTTGCCCTACCCTAGAAGTTTAATAGTGCATTTTACTCGCCATTTCCTGCGCTTTGAGATGCCGCTTAGCACAAGTCGCTATCTGAAATAGGAGCGATGTAAATTGAACAAATGTGATAGAATTTCGCTGAATTCTTAAATTAACCATAATATAAAATGATCTAATGGGGTCTCTGATTGCCCTACCCTAGAAGATTAATAGTGCATTTCACTCGCCATTTCATGCACTTTGAGATGCCGCTTAGCCCAATACGCTATCTGACATAGGAGCGACGTAAATTGAACAAATGTGATAGAATTTCGCTGAATTCTTATATTAACCAAAATATAAAATGATCTAATCGGGTCTCTGATTGCCCTATCATAGAAGTTTAATAGTGCATTTTACTCGCCATTCCACGCGCTTTAAGTTGCCGCCTAGCCCATTACGCTATCTGAAATAGGAGCTACGTAAGTTGAACAAATGTGACAGAATTACGCTGAATTCTTATATTAACCGTAATATAAAATGATCTAATCGGGTCTCTGTTTGCCCTACCCTAGAAGTTTAATAGTGCATTTTACTCGCCATTTCTTGCGCTTTGAGATGCCGCTTAGCCCAGTACGCTATCTGAAATAGGAGTGACGTAAATTGAACAAATGTGATAGAAATTCCCTGAAATCTGATATTATACAAAATATAAAATGATCTAATCGGGTCTCTGATTGCCCTATCATAGAAGTTTAGTAGTGCATTTTACTCGCCATTCCACGCGCTTTAAGATGCCGCCTAGCCCAGTACGCTGTCTGAAATAGGAGCGACGTAAATTGAACAAGTGTGATAGAATTTTGCTGAATTCTTAAATTAACCATAATATAAAATGATCTAATCGGGTCTCTGATCGCCCTACCATAGAAGTCTAATAGTGCATTTCACTCGCCATTCCACGCGCTTTAAGATGCCGCCGAGCCCAATACGCTGTCTGAAATAGGAGCGACGTAAATTGAACAAATGTGATAGAATTTTGCTGAATTCTTAAATTAACCGTAATATAAAATGATCTAATCGGGTCTCTGTTTGCCCTAGCCTAGAAGTTTAAGAGTGCATTTTATTCGCCATTTCATGCGCTTTGAGATGCCGCTTAGCCGAATACGCTATCTGAATTAGGAGCGACGTAAATTGAACAAATGTGATACAAATTCCCTGAAATCTGATATTAAACAAAATATAAAATGATCTAATCGGGTCTCTGATTGCCCTATCATAGAAGTTTAGTAGTGCACTTTACTCGCCATTCCACGCGCTTTAAGATGCCACTTAGTCCAATACGCTATCTGAAATAGGAGCGACGAAAGTTGAACAAAGGTGATAGAATTTCGCTGTATTATTTTATTAACCAGAATGTAAAATAATCTAATCTGGTCTCTGTTCGCCCTAGCCTAGAAGTTTAATAGTGGATTTTACTCGGCATTCCACGCGCTTTAAGATGCCGCCTAGCCCAGTACGCAATCTGAAATGGGAGCGACCTAAATTGAACGAATGTGATAGAATTTTGCTGAATTCTTAAATTAACCATAATATAAAATGATCTAATCGGGTCTCTGCTTGCGCTACCCTAGAAGTTTAATAGTGCATTTTAGTCGCCATTTCATGCGCTTTGAGATGCCGCATCGCCCAATACGCTATCTGAAATAGGAGCGACGAAAATTAAACAAATGTGATAGAATTTACCCGAAATCTTATATTAAACAAAATATAAAATGATCTAATCGGGTCTCTGATTGCCCTATCATAGAAGATTAGTAGTGCATTTTGCTCGTCATTCCACGCGCTTTAAGATGCCGCCTAGCCCAGTACGCTACCTGAAATAGGAGCGACGTAAGTTGAACAAATGTGATAGAATTACGCTGAATTCTTATATTAACCGTAATATAAAATGATCTAATCGGGCCTCTGCTTGCCCTACCCTAGAAGTTTAATAGTGCATTTCACTCGCCATTTCATGCGCCTTCAGATGCCGCTTAGCCCAATACGCTATCTGAAATAGGGGCGACGTAAATTGAACAAATGTGATAGAATTTCGCTGAATTCTTAAATTAACCATAATATAAAATGATCTAATCGGGTCTCTGTTTGCCCTACCCTAGAAGTTTAATAGTGCATTTCACTCGTCATTTCATGCGCTTTGTGATGCCGCTAAGCACAATAAGCTATCTGGAATAGCAGCGACGTAAATTGAACAAATGTGATAGAATTACGCCGCATTCTTATATTTACCGTGATATAAAATGATCTAATCGGGTCTCTGTTTGCCTTATCCTAGAAGTTTAATAGGGCATTTTACTCGCCATTTCATGCGCTTTGAAATGCCGCTTAGCCCAATACGCTATCTGAAATAGGAGCGACGTAAATTGAACAAGTGTGATAGAATTTCACTGAATTCATCAATTAACCATAATATAAAATGATCTAATCGGGTCTCTGTTTGACCTACCCTAGAAGTTTAATAGTGCATTTTACTCGCCATTTCATGTGCTTTGAGATGCCGCATAGCCCAATACGCTATCTGGAATAGGAGCGACGTAAATTGATCGATTGTGATAGAATTTCCCTGAATTCTTATATTAACCTTAATGTAAAATGATCTAATCGGGTCTCTGTTCGCCCTACCATAGAAGTCTAATAGTGCATTTCACTCGCCATTTCATGCGCTTTGAGATGCCGCTTAGCCCAATACGCTATCTGAAATAGGAGCGCCGTAAATTGAACAAATGTGATAGAATTTTGCTGAATTCTTAAATTAACCATAATATGAGATGATGTAATCGCGTCTCTGCTTGCCCTGCCCTAGAAGTTTAATAGTGCATTTTACTCGCCATTTCATGCGCTTTGAGATGCCGCTTAGCTCAATACGCTATCTGAAATAGGAGGGACGTAAATTGAACAAATGTGATAGAATTTCCCTGAAATCTTATATTAAACAAAATATAAAATGATCTAATCGGGTCTCTGATTGCCCAATCATAGAAATTTAGGAGTGCATTTTACTCGCCATTTCATACGCTTTGAGATGCCGCTTAGCACTATACGCTATCTGAAATAGGAGCGACGTAAATTGAACAAATGTGATAGAATTTCGCTGAATCCTTATATTAACCAAAATATAAAATGATCTAATCGGGTCTCTGATTGCCCTATCATAGAAGTTTCATAGTGCATTTTACTCGCCATTCCGCACGCTTTAAGATGCCGCCTAGCTCAGTACGCTATCTGAAATAGGAGCGACGTAAATTGAACAAATGTGATAGAATTTCGGTGAATTCTTAAATTAACCATAATATAAAATGATCTAATCGGGTCTCTGTTTGCCCTACCCTAGAAGTGTAATAGTGCATTTTACTCGCCATTCCACGCGCTTTAAGATGCCGCTTAGCCCAATACGCTATCTGAAATAGGAGCGACGTAAATTGAACAAATGTGATTGAATTTCGCTGAATTCTGAAATTATCCATAATATAAAATGATCTAATCGGGTCTCTGTTTGCCCTACCCTAGAAGTTTAACAGTGCATTTTACTCGCCCTTCCACGCGCTTTAAGATGCCGCCTAGCCCAGTACGCTATCTCAAGCAGGTGCGGCGTAACTTGAACAAATGTGATAGAATTACGCTGAATTCTTATATTATCCGTAATATAAAATGATCTGATCGGTTCTCTGTTTGCCTTATCCTAGAAGTTTAATAGTACATCTTACTCGGTATTTCATGCGCTTTGAGATGCCGCCTAGCCCAATACGCTATCTGAAATAGGAGCGACGTAAATGGAACAAATGTGATAGAATTTCCCTGAAATCTTATATTAAACAAAATATAAAATGATCTAATCGGATCTCTGTTTGCCCTACCCTAGAAGTTTAGTAGTGCATTTTACTCGCCCTTCCACGCGCTTTAAGATGCCGCCTAGCCCAGTACGCTATCTGAAATAGGAGCGACGTAAGTTGAACAAATGTGATAGAATTACGCTGAATTCTCTTATTAACCGTAATATAAAATGATCTAATCGGGTATCTGTTTGCCTTACCCTAGTAGTTTAATAGTGCATTTTAATCGCCATTTCATGGGCTTTGAGATGCCGCTTAGCTCAATACGCTATCTGAAATAGGAGCGACGTAAATTGAACAAATGTGATAGAATTTCGGTGAATTCTTAAATTAACCATAATATAAAATGATCTAATCGGGTCTCTGTTTGCCCTACCCTAGAAGTGTAATAGTGCATTTTACTCGCCATTCCACGCGCTTTAAGATGCCGCTTAGCCCAATACGCTATCTGAAATAGGAGCGACGTAAATGGAACAAATGTGATATAATTTCGCTGAATTCTTAAATTAACCATAATATCAAATGATCTTATCGGGTCTCTGTTTGCCCTACCCTAGAAGTTTAATAGTGCATTTTACTCCACATTTCTTGCGCTTTGAGATGCCGCTTAGCCCAATACGGTATCTGAAATATCAGCGACGGAAATTGAACAAATGTGAGAGAATTTCGCTGAATTCTTATATTAACCAAAATATAAAATGATGTAATCGGGTCTCTGATTGCCCGATCATAGAAGTTTAGTAGTGCATTTTACTCGCCCATCCACGCGCTTTGAGATTCCGCCTAGCCCAGTACGCTATCTGAAATAGGAGCGACGTAAGTTGAACAAATGTGATAGAATTTCGGTGAATTCTTAAATTAACCATAATATAAAATGATCTAATCGGGTCTCTGTTTGCCCTACCCTAGAAGTGTAATAGTGCATTTTACTCGCCATTCCACGCGCTTTAAGATGCCGCTTAGCCCAATACGCTATCTGAAATAGGAGCGACGTAAATGGAACAAATGTGATATAATTTCGCTGAATTCTTAAATTAACCATAATATCAAATGATCTAATCGGGTCTCTGTTTGCCCTACCCTAGAAGTTTAATAGTGCATTTTACTCGTCATTTCATGCGCTTTGAGACGTCGCATAGCCCAATACGCTATCTGAAATAGGAGCGACGTAAGTTGAACAAATGTGATAGAATTACGCTGAATTCTTATATTAACCGTAATATAAAATGATCTAATCGGGTCTCTGTTTGCCCTACCCTAGAAGTTTAACAGTGCATTTTACTCGTCATTTCATGCGCTTCGAGATGCCGCATAGCCCACTACGCTATCTGACATAGGAGCGACGTAAATTGAACAAGTGTGATAGAATTTCACTGAATTCTTAAATTAACCATAATATAAAATGATCTAATCGGGTCTCTGTTTGCCCTACCCTAGAAGTGTAATAGTGCATTTTACTCGCCATTCCACGCGCTTTAAGATGCCGCTTAGCCCAATACGCTATCTGAAATAGGAGCGACGTAAATGGAACAAATGTGATATAATTTCGCTGAATTCTTAAATTAACCATAACATCAAATGATCTAATCGGGTCTCTGCTTGCGCTACCCTAGAAGTTTAGTAGTGCATTTTACTCGTCATTCCACGCGCTTTAAGATGCCGCCTAGCCCAGTACGCTATCTGAAATAGGAGCGACGTAAATTGAACAAGTGTGATAGAATTTTGCTGAATTCTTAAATTAACCATAATATAAAATGATCTAATCGGGTCTCTGATCGCCCTACCATAGAAGTCTAATAGTGCATTTCACTCGCCATTCCACGCGCTTTAAGATGCCGCCGAGCCCAATACGCTATCTGAAATAGGAGCGACGTAAATTGAACAAATGTGATAGAATTTTGCTGAATTCTTAAATTAACCGTAATATAAAATGATCTAATCGGGTCTCTGTTTGCCCTAGCCTAGAAGTTTAAGAGTGCATTTTATTCGCCATTTCATGCGCTTTAAGATGCCGCTTAGCCGAATACGCTATCTGAATTAGGAGCGACGTAAATTGAACAAATGTGATACAAATTCCCTGAAATCTGATATTAAACAAAATATAAAATGATCTAATCGGGTCTCTGATTGCCCTATCATAGAAGTTTAGTAGTGCACTTTACTCGCCATTCCACGCGCTTTAAGATGCCGCCTAGCCCAGTACGCTATCTGAAATAGGAGCGACGTAAATTGAACAGATGTGATAAAATTTAGCTGACATCTTAAATTAACCATAATAGAAAATGATCTAATCGGGTCTGTGTTTGCCCTACCCTAGACGTTTAATAGTGCATTTTCCTCGCCATTTCATGCGCTTTGAGATGCCGCTTAGCCCAATACGCTATCTGAAATACGGGCGACGTAAATTGAACAAATGTGATAGAATTTCGCTGAATTCTTATTTTAACCAAAATATAAAATGATCTAATCGGGTCTCTGATTGCCCTATCATAGAAGATTAACAGTGAATTTTACTCGCCACTCCACGCGGTTTAGGATGCCGCCTAGCCCAGTACGCTATCTGAAATAGGAGCGACGTAAGTTGAACAAATGTGATAGAATTACGCTGAATTCTTATATTAACCGTAATATAAAATGATCTAATCGGGTCTCTGTTTGCCTTATCCTAGAAGTTTAATAGTGCATTTTACTCGCCATTTCTTGCGCTTTGAGATGACGCTTAACACAAGTCGCTATCTGAAATAGGAGCGATGTAAATTGAACAAATGTGATGGAATTTCGCTGAATTCTTATATTAACCTTAATGTAAAATGATCTAATCGGGTCTTTGTTCGCCCTAACCTTGAAGTTTAATAGTGCATTTCACTCTTCATTTCATGCGCTTTGAGATGCCGCTTAGCCCAATAAGCTATCTGAAATAGGAGCGACGCAAATTGAACAAATGTGATAGAATTTCGCTGAATTCTTATATTAACCAAAATATAAAATGATCTAATCGGGTCTATGATTGCCCTATCATAGAAGTTTAATAGCGCATTATACTCGCCATTCCACGCGCTTTAGGTTGCCGCCTAGCCCAGTACGCTATCTGAAATAGGAGCGACGTAAGTTGAACAAATGTGATAGAATTACGCTGAATTCTTATATTAACCGTAATATAAAATGATCTAATCGGGTCTCTGTTTGCCCTACCCTAGAAGTCTAACAGTGCATTTTACTCGTCATTTCATGCTCTTCGAGATGCCGCATAGCCCACTACGCTATCTGACATAGGAGCGACGTAAATTGAACAAGTGTGATAGAATTTCACTGAATTCTTAAATTAACCATAATATAAAATGATCTAATCGGGTCTCTGTTTGACCTACCCTAGAAGTTTAATAGTGCATTTTACTCGCCATTTCATGTGCTTTGAGATGCCGCATAGCCCAATACGCTATCTGGAATAGGAGCGACGTAAATTGATCAAATGTGATAGAATTTCCCTGAATTCTTATATTAACCTTAATGTAAAATGATCTAATCGGGTCTCTGTTCGCCCTACCATAGAAGTCTAATAGTGCATTTCACTCGCCATTTTATGCGCTTTGAGATGCCGCTTAGCCCAATACGCTATCTGAAATAGGAGCGCCGTAAATTGAACAAATGTGATAGAATTTTGCTGAATTCTTAAATTAACCATAATATGAGATGATGTAATCGCGTCTCTGCTTGCCGTGCCCTAGAAGTTTAATAGTGCATTTTACTCGCCATTTCATGCGCTTTGAGATGCCGCTTAGCCCAATACGCTATCTGAAATAGGAGCGACGTAAATTGAACAAATGTGATAGAATTTTGCTGAATTCTTAAATTAACCATAATATAAAATGATCTAATCGGGTGTCTGTTTGCCCTACCCTAGAAGCTTAATATTGTATTTTACTCGCCATTTCATGCGCTTTGAGCTGTCGCTTAGCCCATTACGCTATCTGCAATAGGAGCGACGTAAGTTGAAAAAATGTGATAGAATTTCGCTGAATTCTTTTATTAACCATAATGTAAAATGATCTGATCGGGTCTCTGTTCGCCCTAGCCTAAAAGTTTACGAGTGCATTTCATTCGCCATTTCATGCGCTTTGAGATGCCGCTTAGCCGAATACGCTACCTGAATTAGGAGCGATGTAAATTGAACAAATGTGATAGAAATTCCCTGAAATCTGATATTATACAAAATATAAAATGATCTAATCGGGTCTCTGATTGCCCTATCATAGAAGTTTAGTAGTGCACTTTACTCGCCATTCCACGCGCTTTAAGATGCCGCCTAGCCCAGTACGCTATCTGAAATAGGAGCGACGTAAATTGAACAGATGTGATAAAATTTAGCTGACATCTTAAATTAACCATAATATAAAATGATCTAATCGGATCTCTGTTTGCCCTACCCTAGACGTTTAATAGTGCATTTTCCTCGCCATTTCATGCGCTTTGAGATGCCGCTTAGCCCAATACGCTATCTGAAATACGAGCGACGTAAATTGAACAAATGTGATAGAATTTCGCTGAATTCTTATATTAACCAAAATATAAAATGATCTAATCGGGTGTCTGATTGCCCTATCATAGAAGATTAACAGTGAATTTTACTCGCCACTCCACGCGGTTTAGGATGCCGCCTAGCGCAGTACGCTATCCGAAATAGGAGCGACGTAAATTGAACAAATGTGATAGAATTTTGCTGAATTCTTAAATTAACCATAATATAAAATGATCTAATCGGGTCTCTGTTTGCCCTACCCTAGAAGTTTAATAGTGCATTTTACTTGCCATTTCATGCGCTTTGAGATGCCACTTAGCCCAATACGCTATCTGAAATAGGAGCGACGTAAATTGAACAAATGTGATAGAATTTTGCTGAATTCTTAAATTAACCATAATATGAGATGTTGTAATCGCGTCTCTGCTTGCCCTACCCTAGAAGTTTAATAGTGCATTTTACCCGCCATTTCATGCGCTTTGAGATGCCGCTTAGCCCAATACGCTATCTGAAATAGGAGCGACGTAAATTGAACAAATGTGATAGAATTTTGCTGAATTCTTAAATTAACCATAATATAAAATGATCTAATCGGGTCTCTGATTGCCCTATCATAGAAGTTTAATAGTGCATTTTGCTCGCCATTCCACGCGCTTTAAGATGCCTCCTAGCCCAGTACGCTATCTGAAATAGGAGCGACGTAAGTTGAACAAATGTGATAGAATCACGCTGAATTCTTATATTAACCGTAATATGAAATGGTCTAATCGGGTCTCCGTTTGCCTTATCCTAGAAGTTTAATAGTGCATTTTACTGGCCATTTCATGCGCATTGAGATGCCGCTTAGCCCAATACGCTATCTGAAATAGGAGCGATGTAAATTGAACAAATGCGATAGAATTTCGCTGAATTCTTAAATTAACCATAATATAAAATGATCTAAACGGGACTCTGATTGCCCTATCATAGAAGATTAGCAGTGCATTTTACTCGCCATTCCACGCGCTTTAAGATGCCGCCTAGCCGAGTACGCTATCTGAAATAGGAGCGACGTAAGTTGAACAAATGTGATAGAATAACGCTGAATTCTTATATTAACCGTAATATGAAATGGTCTAATCGGGTCTCCGTTTGCCTTATCCTAGAAGCTTAATAGTGCATTTTACTGGCCATTTCATGCGCATTAAGATGCCGCTTAGCCCAATACGCTATCTGAAATAGGAGCGATGTAAATTGAACAAATGTGATAGAATTTCGCTGAATTCTTATATTAACCTTAATGTAAAATAATCTAATCGGGTCTTTGTTCGCCCTACCCTAGTAGTTTAATAGTGCATTTTACTCGCCACTTCATGCGCTTTGAGATGCCGCTTAGCCCAGTAAGCTATCTGAAATAGGATCGACGTAAATTGAACAAATGTGATAGAATTTCGCTGAATTCTTATATTAACCAAAATATAAAATGATCTAATCGGGTCTCTGATTGCCCTATCATAGAAGTTTAATAGTGCATTTTACTCGTCATTCCACGCGCTTTAAGATGCCGCCTAGCCCAGTATGCTATCTGAAATAGGAGCGACGTAAATTGAACAAATGTGATAGAATTTTGCTGAATTCTTAAATTAACCATAATATAAAATGATGTAATCGGGTCTCTGTTCGCCCTACCCAAGAAGTTTAATAGTGCATTTCTCTCGTCATTTCATGCGCTTTTAGATGCCGCTTAGCCCAATAGCTATCTGATATAGGAGCGACGTAAATTGAACAAATGTGATAGAATTTCCCTGAAATCTTATATTAAACAAAATATAAAATGATCTAAACAGGACTCTGATTGCCCTATCATAGAAGTTTAGTAGTGCATTTTACTCGCCCTTCCACGCGCTTTAAGATGCCGCCTAGCCCAGTACACTATCTGAAATAGGAGCGACGTATGTTGAACAAATGTGATAGAATTACGCTGAATTCTTATATTAACCGTAATATAAAATGATCTAATCGGGTCTCTGTATGTATTACCATAGAAGTTTAATAGTGCATTATACTCGCCATTTCATGCGCTTTGAGATGCCGCTTAGTCCAATACGCTATCTGCAATAGGAGCGACATAAATTGTACAAATGAGATAGAATTTCGCTGAATTCTTAAATTAACCATAATATAAAGTGATCTAAACTGGTCTCTGTTTGCCCCACCCTAGAAGTTTAATAGTGCATTTTACTCGCCATTTCTTGCGCTTTGAGATGTCGCTTAGCCCAATACGCTATCTGAAATAGGAGCAACGTAAATTGATCAAATGTGATAGAATTTCGCTGAATTCTTAAATTAACCATAATATAAAATGATCTAATGGGGTCTCTGTTTGCCCTACCCTAGAAGTTTAATAGTGCATTTTACTCGCCATTTCATGCGCTTTGAGATGCCGCTTAGCCCAATACGCTATCTGAAATAGGAGCGACGTAAATTGAACAAATGTGATAGAATTTCGCTGAATTCTTATATTAACCAAAATATAAAATGATCTAATCAGGTCTCTGATTGCCCTATCATAGAAGTTTAAGAGTGCATTTTGCTCGCCATTCCACGCGCTTTAAGATGCCGCCTAGCCCAGTACGCTATCTGAAATAGGAGCGACGTAAGTTGAACAAATGTGATAGAATAACGCTGAATTCTTATATTAACCGTAATATGAAATGGTCTAATCGGGTCTCCGTTTGCCTTATCCTAGAAGTTTAATAGTGCATTTTACTGGCCATTTCATGCGCATTGAGATGCCGCTTAGCCCGATACGCTATCTGAAATAGGAGCGATGTAAATTGAACAAATGTGAGAGAATTTCGCTGCATTCTTAAATTAACCATAATATAAAATGACCTAATGGGGTCTCTGTTTGCCCTACCCTAGAAGTTTAATAGTGCATTTTACTCGCCATTTCCTGCGCTTTGAGATGCCGCTTAGCACAAGTCGCTATCTGAAATTGGAGCGATGTAAATTGAACAAATGTGATAGAATTTCGCTGAATTCTTAAATTAACCATAATATAAAATGATCTAATGGGGTCTCTGATTGTCCTACCCTAGAAGATTAATAGTGCATTTCACTCGCCATTTCATGCACATTCAGATGCCGCTTAGCCCAATACGCTATCTGATATAGGAGCGACGTAAATTGAACAAATGTGATAGAATTTCGCTGAATTCTTATATTAACCAAAATATAAAATGATCTAATCGGGTCTCTGATTGCCCTATCATAGAAGTTTAATAGTGCATTTTACTCGCCATTTCACGCGCTTTAAGTTGCCGCCTAGCCCAGTACGCTATCTGAAATAGGAGCTACGTAAGTTGAACAAATGTGACAGAATTACGCTGAATTCTTATATTAACCGTAATATAAAATGATCTAATCGGGTCTCTGTTTGCCCTACCCTAGAAGTTTAATAGTGCATTTTACTCGCCATTTCTTGCGCTTTGAGATGCCGCTTAGCCCAGTACGCTATCTGAAATAGGAGCGACGTAAATTGAACAAATGTGATAGAATTTTGCTGAATTCTTAAATTAACCATAATATAAAATGATATAATCGGGTCTCTGTTTGCCCTACCCTAGAAGTTTAATAGTGCATTTCACTCGTCATTTCATGCGCTTTGCGATGCCGCTTAGCCCAATAAGCTATCTGAAATAGGAGCGACGCAAATTGAACAAACGTGATAGAATTTCGCTGAATTCTTATATTAACCAAAATATAAAATGATCTAATCGGGTCTCTGATTGCCCTATCATAGAAGTTTAATAGTGCATTTTACTCGCCATTCCACGCGCTTTAAGATGCCGCCAAGCCCAGTACGCTATCTGAAATAGGAGCGACGTATGTTGAACAAATGTGATATAATTTCGCTGAATTCTTATATTAACCAAAATATAAAATGATCTAATCGGGTCTCTGATTGCCCTATTATAGAAGTTTAATAGTACATTTTACTCGACATTTCTTGCGCTTTGAGATGCCGCTTAGTCCAATACGCTATGTGAAATATCAGCGACGTAAATTGAACAAATGTGAGAGAATTTCGCTGAATTCTTATATTAACCTTAATGTAAAATAATCTAATCGGGTCTTTGTTCGCCCTACCCTAGTAGTTTAATAGTGCATTTTACTCGCCACTTCATGCGCTTTGAGATGCCGCTTAGCCCAGTAAGCTATCTGAAATAGGATCGACGTAAATTGAACAAATGTGATAGAATTTCGCTGAATTCTTATATTAACCAAAATATAAAATGATCTAATCGGGTCTCTGATTGCCCTATCATAGAAGTTTAATAGTGCATTTTACTCGTCATTCCACGCGCTTTAAGATGCCGCCTAGCCCAGTACGCTATCTGAAATAGGAGCGACGTAAATTGAACAAATGTGATAGAATTTTGCTGAATTCTTAAATTAACCATAATATAAAATGATGTAATCGGGTCTCTGTTCGCCCTACCCAAGAAGTTTAATAGTGCATTTCTCTCGTCATTTCATGCGCTTTTAGATGCCGCTTAGCCCAATAGCTATCTGATATAGGAGCGACGTAAATTGAACAAATGTGATAGAATTTCCCTGAAATCTTATATTAAACAAAATATAAAATGATCTAAACAGGACTCTGATTGCCCTATCATAGAAGTTTAGTAGTGCATTTTACTCGCCCTTCCACGCGCTTTAAGATGCCGCCTAGCCCAGTACACTATCTGAAATAGGAGCGACGTATGTTGAACAAATGTGATAGAATTACGCTGAATTCTTATATTAACCGTAATATAAAATGATCTAATCGGGTCTCTGTATGTATTACCATAGAAGTTTAATAGTGCATTATACTCGCCATTTCATGCGCTTTGAGATGCCGCTTAGTCCAATACGCTATCTGCAATAGGAGCGACATAAATTGTACAAATGAGATAGAATTTCGCTGAATTCTTAAATTAACCATAATATAAAGTGATCTAAACTGGTCTCTGTTTGCCCCACCCTAGAAGTTTAATAGTGCATTTTACTCGCCATTTCTTGCGCTTTGAGATGTCGCTTAGCCCAATACGCTATCTGAAATAGGAGCAACGTAAATTGATCAAATGTGATAGAATTTCGCTGAATTCTTAAATTAACCATAATATAAAATGATCTAATGGGGTCTCTGTTTGCCCTACCCTAGAAGTTTAATAGTGCATTTTACTCGCCATTTCATGCGCTTTGAGATGCCGCTTAGCCCAATACGCTATCTGAAATAGGAGCGACGTAAATTGAACAAATGTGATAGAATTTCGCTGAATTCTTATATTAACCAAAATATAAAATGATCTAATCAGGTCTCTGATTGCCCTATCATAGAAGTTTAAGAGTGCATTTTGCTCGCCATTCCACGCGCTTTAAGATGCCGCCTAGCCCAGTACGCTATCTGAAATAGGAGCGACGTAAGTTGAACAAATGTGATAGAATAACGCTGAATTCTTATATTAACCGTTATATGAAATGGTCTAATCGGGTCTCCGTTTGCCTTATCCTAGAAGTTTAATAGTGCATTTTACTGGCCATTTCATGCGCATTGAGATGCCGCTTAGCCCGATACGCTATCTGAAATAGGAGCGATGTAAATTGAACAAATGTGAGAGAATTTCGCTGCATTCTTAAATTAACCATAATATAAAATGACCTAATGGGGTCTCTGTTTGCCCTACCCTAGAAGTTTAATAGTGCATTTTACTCGCCATTTCCTGCGCTTTGAGATGCCGCTTAGCACAAGTCGCTATCTGAAATTGGAGCGATGTAAATTGAACAAATGTGATAGAATTTCGCTGAATTCTTAAATTAACCATAATATAAAATGATCTAATGGGGTCTCTGATTGCCCTACCCTAGAAGATTAATAGTGCATTTCACTCGCCATTTCATGCACATTCAGATGCCGCTTAGCCCAATACGCTATCTGATATAGGAGCGACGTAAATTGAACAAATGTGATAGAATTTCGCTGAATTCTTATATTAACCAAAATATAAAATGATCTAATCGGGTCTCTGATTGCCCTATCATAGAAGTTTAATAGTGCATTTTACTCGCCATTTCACGCGCTTTAAGTTGCCGCCTAGCCCAGTACGCTATCTGAAATAGGAGCTACGTAAGTTGAACAAATGTGACAGAATTACGCTGAATTCTTATATTAACCGTAATATAAAATGATCTAATCGGGTCTCTGTTTGCCCTACCCTAGAAGTTTAATAGTGCATTTTACTCGCCATTTCTTGCGCTTTGAGATGCCGCTTAGCCCAGTACGCTATCTGAAATAGGAGCGACGTAAATTGAACAAATGTGATAGAATTTTGCTGAATTCTTAAATTAACCATAATATAAAATGATATAATCGGGTCTCTGTTTGCCCTACCCTAGAAGTTTAATAGTGCATTTTACTCGTCATTTCATGCGCTTTGAGATGCCGCTTTTACCAATACGCTATCTGAAATGGGAGCGACGTAAATTGAACGAATGTGATAGTATTTCGCTGAATTCTTAAATTAACCATAATATAAAATGATCTAGTCGGGTTTCTGTTTGCCCTACCCTAGAACTTTAATAGTGCATTTTACTCCTCATTTCATGCGCTTTGAGATGCCGCTTAGCCCAATACGCTATCTGAAATAGGAGCGATATAAATTGAACAAATGTGATAGAATTTCGCTGAATTCTTATATTAACCAAAATATAAAATGATCTAATCGGGTCTCTGATTGCCCTATCATAGAAGTTTCATAGTGCATTTTACTCGCCATTCCGCACGCTTTAAGATGCCGCCTAGCTCAGTACGCTATCTGAAATACGAGCGACGTAAATTGAACAAATGTGATAGAATTTTGCTGAATTCTTAAATTAACCATAATACAAAATGATCTAATCGGGTCTCTGTTTGCCGTACCCTAGAAGTATAATAGTGCATTTTACTCGACAATTCATGCACTTTGAGATGCCGCTTAGCCCAGTACGCTATCTTAAATAGGAGCGACGTAAATTGAACAAATGTGATAGAATTTCGCTGAATTCTTAAATTAACCATAATACAAAATGATCTAATCGGGTCTCTGTTCGCCCTACCCTAGAACTTTAATAGTGCATTTCACTCCTCATTTCATGCGCTTTGAGATGCCGCTTAGCCCAATACGCTATCTGAAATAGGAGCGACGTAAATTGAACAAATGTGATAGAATTTCGCTGAATTCTGAAATTAACTATAATATAAAATGATCTAATCGGGTCTCTGTTTGCCCTACCCTAGAAGTTTAATAGTGCATTTTACTCGCCATTCCACGCGCTTTAAGATGCCGCCTAGCCCAGTACGCTATCAGAAATAGGAGCGACGTAAATTGAAAAAATGTGATAGAATTTTGCTGAATTCTTAAATTCACCATTATATAAAATGATCTAATCGGGTCTCTGTTTGCCCTACCCTAGAAGTTTAATAGTGCATTTTACTCGCCATTTCATGGACTTTGAGATGCTGCTTAGCCCAATACGCTAACTGAAATAGGAGCGACGTAAATTGAACAAATGTGATAGAATTTCCCTGAATTCTTATATTAACCAAAATATAAAATGATCTAATCGGGTCTCTGATTGCCCTATTATAGAAGTTTAATAGTGCATTTTACTCGCCATTCCACGCGCTTTAAGATGCCGCCTAGCCCAGTACGCTATCTGAAAGAGGAGCGACGTATGTTGAACAAATGTGATAGAATTACGCTGAATTCTTATATTAACCGTAATATAAAATGATCTAATCGTGTCTCTGTTTGCCTTATTCTAGAAGTTTAATAGTGCATTATACTCGCCATTTCATGCGCTTTAAGATACCGCCTAGCCCAGTGCGCTATCTGAAATAGGAGCGACCTAAGTTGAACAAATGTGATAGAATTACCCTGAATTCTTATATTAACCGTAATATAAAATGATCTAATCGGGTCTCTGATTGCCCTATCATAGAAGTTTAATAGTGCATTTTACTCGCCTTTCCACGCGCTTTAAGATGCCGCCTAGCCCAGTACGCTATCTGAAATAGGAACCACGTAAATTGAACAAATGTGATAGAATTTTGCTGACTTCTTAAATTAATCATAATATAAAATGATCTAATCGGGTCTCTGTTTGCCCTACCCTAGAAGTTTAATAGTGCATTTTACTCGCCATTTCTTGCGCTTTGAGATGCCGCTTAGCCCAATACGCTATCTGAAATAGGAGCGACGTAAATTGAACAAATGTGATAGAATTTCGCTGAATTCTTATATTAACGAAAATATAAAATGATCTAAGCGGGTCTCTGTTTGCCCTACCCTAGAAGTTTAATAGTGCATTTTACTCGCCATTTCTTGCGCTTTGAGATGCCGCTTAGCCCAATAAGCTATCTGAAATAGGAGCGACGTAAATTGAACAAATGTGACAGAATTTCCCTGAAATCTTATATTAAACAAAATATAAAATGATCTAATCGGGTCTCTGATTGGCCTATCATAGATGTTTAATAGGGTATTTTACTCGCCTTTCCACGCGCTTTAAGATGCCGCCTAGCCCAGTACGCTATCTGAAATAGGAACGACGTAAATTGAACAAATGTGATAGAATTTCGCTGAATTCTTATATTAACCGTAATATAAAATGATCTAATCGGGTCTCTGCCTGCCCTACCCTAGAAGTTTAGTAGTGCATTTTACTCGCCCTTCCACGCGCTTTAAGATGCCGCCTAGCCCAGTACGCTATCTGAAATAGGAGCGACGTAAGTTGAACAAATGTGATAGAATTACGCTGAATTCTTATATTAACCGTAATATAAAATGATCTAATCGGGTATCTGTTTGCCTTACCCTAGAAGTTTAATAGTGCATTTTACTCGCCATTTCATGCGTTTTCAGATGCCGCTTAGCCCAATACGCTATCTGTAATAGGAGCGACGTAAATTGAACAAATGTAATAGAATTTCGCTGAATTCTTATATTAACCGAAATATAAAATTATCTAATCGGGACTCTGATTGCCGTATCATAGAAGTTTAGTAGTGCATTTTACTCGCCATTCCACGCGCTTTAAGATGCCGCCTAGTCCAGTACGCTATCTGAAATAGGAACGACGTAAATTGAACAAATGTGATAGAATTTCGCTGAATTCTTATATTAACCGTAATATAAAATGATCTAATCGGGTCTCTATTTGCCCTACCCTAGAAGTTTAGTAGTGCATTTTACTCGCCCTTCCACGCGCTTTAAAATGCCGCCTAGCCCAGTACGCTATCTGAAATAGGAGCGACGTAAGTTGAACAAATGTGATAGAATTACGCTGAATTCTTATATTAACCGTAATATAAAATGATCTAATCGGGTATCTGTTTGCCTTACCCTAGAAGTTTAATAGTGCATTTTACTCGCCATTTCATGCGCTTTCAGATGCCGCTTAGCCCAATACGCTCTCTTTAATAGGAGCGACGTAAATTGAACAAATGTGATCGAATTTCGCTGAATTCTTAAATTAACCATAATATAAAATGATCTAATCGGGTCTCTATTTGCCCTACCCTAGAAGTTTAATAGTGCATTTCACTTGTCATTTCATGCGCTTCGAGATGCCGCTAAGACCAACAAGCTATCTGAAATAGGAGCGACGTAAATTGAAGAAATGAGAAAGAATTATGCTGAATTCTTAAATTGACCGTAATATAAAATGATCTAATCGGGTCTCTGTTTGCCCTACCCTAGAAGTTTAATATTGCATTTCACTCGCCATTTCATGCGCTTTGAGGTGCCGCTTAGCCCAATATGCTATCTGAAATAGGAGCGACGTAAATTGAACAAATGTGATAGAATTTCCCTGAAATCTTATATAAAACAAAATATAAAATGATCTAATCGGGTCTCTGATTGCCCTATCATGGAAGATTAGTAGTGCATTTTACTCACCCTTCCACGCGCTTTAAGATGCCGCCTAGCCCAGTACGCTATCTGAAATAGGAGCGACATAAATTGAACAAATGTGATAGAATTTTGCTGAATTCTTAAATTAACCATAATATAAAATGATCTAATCGGGTCTCTGTTTGCCCTACCCTTGAAGTTTAGTAGTGCATTTTACTCGCCCTTCCACGCGCTTTAAGATGCCGCCTAGCCCTGTACGCTATCTGAAATAGGAGCGACGAAAGTTGAGCAAATGTGATAGAATTACGCTGCATTCTTATATTAACCGTAATATAAAATGATCTAATCGAGTCTCTGATTGCCCGATCATAGAAGTTTAGTAGTGCATTTTACTCGCCCATCCACGCGCTTTGAGATTCCGCCTAGCCCAGTACGCTATCTGAAATAGGAGCGACGTAAGTTGAACAAATGTGATAGAATTTCGGTGAATTCTTAAATTAACCATAATATAAAATGATCTAATCGGGTCTCTGTTTGCCCTACCCTAGAAGTGTAATAGTGCATTTTACTCGCCATTCCACGCGCTTTAAGATGCCGCTTAGCCCAATACGCTATCTGAAATAGGAGCGACGTAAATGGAACAAATGTGATATAATTTCGCTGAATTCTTAAATTAACCATAATATCAAATGATCTAATCGGGTCTCTGTTTGCCCTACCCTAGAAGTTTAATAGTGCATTTTACTCGTCATTTCATGCGCTTTGAGACGTCGCATAGCCCAATACGCTATCTGAAATAGGAACGACGTAAATTGAACAAATGTGATATAATTTCGCTGAATTCTTAAATTAACCATAATATCAAATGATCTTATCGGGTCTCTGTTTGCCCTACCCTAGAAGTTTAATAGTGCATTTTACTCCACATTTCTTGCGCTTTGAGATGCCGCTTAGCCCAATACGCTATCTGAAATATCAGCGACGTAAATTGAACAAATGTTATAGAATTTCGCTGAATTCTCATATTAACCAAAATATAAAATGATCTAATCGGGTCTCTGATTGCCCTATCATAGAAGTTTGATAGTGCATTTTACTCGACATTCCACGCGCATTGAGATTCCGCCTAGCCCAGTACGCTATCTGAAATAGGAGCGACGTAAGTTGAACAAATGTGACAGAATTACGCTGAATTCTTATATTAACCGCAATATAAAATGATCTAATCGGGTCTCTGTTTGCCTTATCCTAGAAGTTTAATAGTGCATTTTACTCGCCATTTCATGCGCTTTGAGATGCCGCATAGCCCAGTACGCTATATGAAATATGAGCGACGTAAATTGAACAAATGTGATAGAATTTCGCTGAATTCTTATATTAACCAAAATACAAAATGATCTAATCGGGTCTCTGATTGCCCTATCATAGAAGTTTAATAGTGCATTTTACTCGCCATTCTACGCGCTTTAAGATGCCGCCTAGCCCAGTACGCTATCTGAAATAGGAGCTACGTAAGTTGAACAAATGTGACAGAATTACGCTGAATTCTTATATTAACCTTAATGTAAAATGATCTAATCGGGTCTCTGATTGCCCTACCCTAGAAGCTTAATAGTGCATTTTACTCGCCATGTCTTGCGCTTTGAGATGCAGCTTACCCCAATACGCTATCTGAAATAGGAGCGACGTAAATTGAACAAATGTGATAGAATTTCGCTGAATTCTTATATTAACCAAAACATAAAATGATCTAATCGGGTCCCTGATAGCCCTATCATAGAAGTTTAATAGTGCATTATACTCGCCATTCCACGCGCTTTAAGATGCCGCCTAGCCCAGTACGCTATCTGAAAGAGGAGCGACGTAAGTTGAACAAATGTGATAGAATTACGCTGAATTCTTATATTAACCGTAATATAAAATGATCTAATCGGGTCTCTGTTTGCCTTATCCTAGAAGTGTAATAGTGCATGTTACTCGCCATTTCATGCGCATTGAGATGCCTCCTAGCTCAGTACGCTATCTGAAATAGGAGCGACGAAAGTTGAACAAATGTGATAGAATTACGCTGAATTCTTATATTAACCGCAATATAGAATGATCTAATCGGGTCTCTGCTTGCCCTGCCCTAGAAGTTTAATAGTGCATTTTACTCGCCATTTCATGCGCTTTGAGATGCCGCTTAGCCCAATACGCTATCTGAAATAGGAGGGTCGTAAATTGAACAAATGTGATAGAATTTCCCTGAAATCTTATATTAAACAAAATATAAAATGATCTAATCGGGTCTCTGATTGCCCAATCATAGAAATTTAGGAGTGCATTTTACTCGCCATTTCATACGCTTTGAGATGCCGCTTAGCACTATACGCTATCTGAAATAGGAGCGACGTAAATTGAACAAATGTGATAGAATTTCGCTGAATCCTTATATTAACCAAAATATAAAATGATCTAATCGGGTCTCTTATTGCCCTATCATAGAAGTTTCATAGTGCATTTTACTCGCCATTCCGCACGCTTTAAGATGCCGCCTAGCTCAGTACGCTATCTGAAATAGGAGCGACGTAAATTGAACAAATGTGATAGAATTTTGCTGAATTCTTAAATTAACCATAATACAAAATGATTTAATCGTGTCTCTGTTCGCCCTAGCCTAGAAGTATAATAGTGCATTTTACTCGCCATTTCATGCGCTTTGAGATGCCGCATAGCCCAATACGCTATCTGACATACGAGCGACGTAAATTGAACAAATGTGATAGAATTTCGCTGAATTCTTAAATTAACCATAATATAAAATGATCTAATCGGGTCTCTGTTTGCCCTACCCTAGAGGTTTAACAGTGCATTTTACTCGCCATTTCATGCGCTTTGAGATGCCGCTTAGCCCAATACGCTATCTGAAATAGGAGCGACGTAAATTGATCAAATGTGATAGAATTTCGCTGAATTCTTAAATTAACCATAATATAAAATGATCTAATCGGGTCTCTGTTTGCCCTACCCTAGAAGTTTAACTGTGCATTTTACTCGCCATTTCATGCGCTTTGAGATGCCGCTTAGCCCAATACGCTATCTGAAATAGGAGCGACGTAAATTGAACAAATGTGATAGAATTTCGCTGAATTCTTATTTTAACCAAAACATAAAATGATCTAATCGGGTCTCTGATTGCCCAATCATAGAAGTTTAATAGTGCATTTTACTCGCCATTCCATGCGCTTTAAGATGCCGCCTAGCCCAGTACGCTATCTGAAATAGGAGCGACGTAAACTGAACAAATGTGATAGAATTTTGCTGAATTCTTTAATTAACCATAATATAAAATGATCTAGTCGGGTCTCTGCTTGCCCTATCATAGAAGTTTAATAGTGCATTTTACTCGCCATTCCACGCGCTTTAAGTTGCCGCCTAGCCCAGTACGCTATCTGAAATAGGAGCTACGTAAGTTGAACAAATGTGACAGAATTACGCTGAATTCTTATATTAACCGTAATATAAAATGATCTAATCGGGTCTCTGTTTGCCCTACCCAAGAACTTTAATAGTGCATTTCTCTCGTCATTTCATGCGCTTTGAGATGCCGCTTAGCCCAATACGCTATCTGAAATAGGAGCGACGTAAATTGAACAAATGTGATAGAATTTCCATGAAATCTTATATTAAACAAAACATAAAATGATCTAAACGGGACACTGATTGCCCTATCATAGAAGTTTAGTAGTGCATTTTACTCGCCCTTCCACGCGCTTTAAGATGCCGCCTAGCCCAGTACACTATCTGAAATAGGAGCGACGTATGTTGAACAAATGTGATATAATTACGCTGAATTCTTATATTAACCGTAATATTAAATGATCTAATCGGGTCTCGGTTTGCCTTACCCTAGAAGTTTAATAGTGCATTTTACTCGCCATTTCATATGCTTTGAGATGCCGCTTAGCCCAATACGCTATCTGAAATATCAGCGACGTAAATTGAACAAATGTGAGAGAATCTCGCTGAATTCTTATATTAACCTTAATGTAAAATGATCTAATCGGGTCTCTGTTCGCCCTACCCTAGAAGATTACTAGTGCATTTCACACGTCATTTCATGCGCTTTGAGATGCCGCTTAGCTCAATAAGCTATCTGAAATAGGAGCGACGTAAATTGGACAAACGTGATAGAATTTTTCTGAATTCTTAAATAAACCATAATATGAAATGATCTAATCGGGTCTCTGTTTGCCCTACCCTAGAGATTTAACAGTGCATTTTACTCGCCATTTCATGCGCTTTGAGATGCCGCTTAGCCCAATACGCTATCTGAAATAGGAGCGACGTAAATTGAACAAATGTGATAGAATTTCGCTGAATTCTTATATTAACCAAAATATAAAATGATCTAATCGGGTCTCTGATTGCCCTATCATAGAAGTTTGATAGTGTATTTTACTCGACATTCCACGCGCTTTAAGTTGCCGCCTAGCCCAGTACGCTATCTGAAATAGGAGCTACGTAAGTTGAACAAATGTGACAGAATTACGCTGAATTCTTATATTAACCGTAATATAGAATGATCTAATCGGGTCTCTGTTTGCCCTACCCTAGAAGTTTAATAGTGCATTTTACTCGCCATTTCTTGCGCTTTGAGATGCGCTTAGCCCGGTACGCTATCTGAAATAGGAGCGACGTAAATTGATCAAATGTGATAGAATTTCGCTGAATTCTTTTATTAACCATAACGTAAAATGATCTAATCGGGTCTCTGTTCGCCCTAGCGTAGAAGCTTAATTGTGCATTTTATTCGTCATTTCATGCGCTTTGAGATGCCGCTTAGCCCAATACGCTATCTGAAATAGGAGCGACGTAAATTGAACAAATGTGATAGAATTTCGCTGAATTCTTATATTAACCAAAATATAAAATGATCTAATCGGGTCTCTGTTTGCCCTACCCTAGAAGTTTAATAGTGCATTTCACTCGCCATTGCTCGCGCTTTGAGTTGCCGCTTAGCCCAATACGCTATCTGAAATATCAGCGACGTAAATTGAACAAATGTGAGAGAATTTCGCTGAATTCTGAAATTAACCATAATATAAAATGATCTTATCGGGTCTCTGTTTGCCCTACCCTAGAAGTTTAATAGTGCATTTTACTCGACATGCCTTGCGCTTTGAGATGCCGCTTAGTCCAATACGCTGTCTGAAATATCAGCGACGTAAATTGAACAAATGTGAGAGAATTTCACTGAATTCTTATATTAACCAAAATATAAAATGATCTAATCGGGTCTCTGATTGCCCTATCATAGAAGTTTAGTAGTGCATTTTACTCGCCCTTCCACGCGCTTTAAGATGCCGCCTAGCCCAGTACACTATCTGAAATAGGAGCGACGTATGTTGAACAAATGTGATATAATTACGCTGAATTCATATATTAACCGTAATATTAAATGATCTAATCGGGTCTCTGTTAGCCCTACCCAAGACGTTTAATAGTGCATTTCACTCGTCATTTCATGCGCTTTGCGATGCCGCGTAGCCCAATACGCTATCTGAAATAGGAGCGACGTAAATTGAACAAATGTGATAGAATTTCGCTGAATTCTTATATTCACCAAAATATAAAATGATCTTATCGGGTCTCTGATTGCCCTATCATAGAAGATTAATAGTGCAGTTTACTCTCCACTCCACGCGCTTTAAGATGCCGCCTAGCCCAGTACGCTATCTGAAATAGGAGCGACGTAAATTGAACAAATGTGTTAGAATTTTGCTGAATTCTTAAATTAACCATAATATAAAATGATCTAATGGGGTCTCTGTTTGCCCTACCCTAGAAGTTTAATAGTGCATTTTACTCGCCATTTCTTGCGCTTTGAGATACCGCTCAGCCCAATACGCTATCTGAAATAGGAGCAACGTAAATTGAACAAATGTGATAGAATTTCGCTGAATTCTTTTATTAACCATAACGTAAAATGATCTAATCGGGTCTCTGTTCGCCCTAGCGTAGAAGCTTAATTGTGCATTTTATTCGTCATTTCATGCGCTTTGAGATGCCGCTTAGCCCAATACGCTATCTGAAATTGGAGCGACGTAAATTGAACAAATGTGATAGAATTTCGCTGAATCCTTATATTAACCAAAATATAAAATGATCTAATCGGGTCTCTGTTTGCCCTACCCTAGAAGTTTAATAGTGCATTTTACTCGCCATTTCTCGCGCTTTGAGATGCCGCTTAGCCCAATACGCTATCTGAAATATCAGCGACGTAAATTGAACAAATCTGAGAGAATTTCGCTGAATTCTTAAATTAACCATAATATAAAATGATCTTATCGGGTCTCTGTTCGCACTACCCTAGAAGTTTAATAGTGCATTTTACTCGACATTTCTTGCGCTTTGAGATGCCGCTTAGTCCAATACGCTATCTGAAATATCAGCGACGTAAATTGAACAAATGTGAGAGAATTTCGCTGAATTCTTATATTAACCAAAATATAAAATGATCTAATCGGGTCTCTGATTGCCCTATCATAGAAGTTTAATAGCGCATTTTACTCGCCATTCCACGCGCTTTAAGTTGCCGCCTAGCCCAGTACGCTATCTGAAAAAGGAGCTACGTAAGTTGAACAAATGTCACAGAATTACGCTGAATTCTTATATTAACCGTAATATAAAATGATCTAATCGGGTCTCTGTTTGCCTTATCCTAGAAGTTTAATAGTGCATTTTACTCGCCATTTCTTGCGCTTTGAGATGACGCTTAACACAAGTCGCTATCTGAAATAGGAGCGATGTAAATTGAACAAATGTGATGGAATTTCGCTGAATTCTTATATTAACCTTAATGTAAAATGATCTAATCGGGTCTTTGTTCGCCCTACCCTTGAAGTTTAATAGTGCATTTCACTCTTCATTTCATGCGCTTTGAGATGCCGCTTAGCCCAATAAGCTATCTGAAATAGGAGCGACGCAAATTGAACAAATGTGATAGAATTTCGCTGAATTCTTATATTAACCATAATATAAAATGATCTAATCGGGTCTCTGATTGCCCTATCATAGAAGTTTAATAGCGCATTTTACTCGCCATTCCACGCGCTTTCAGTTGCCGCCTAGCCCAGTACGCTATCTGAAATAGGAGCGACGTAAGTTGAACAAATGTGATAGAATTACGCTGAATTCTTATATTAACCGTAATATAAAATGATCTAATCGGGTCTCTGTTTGCCCTACCCTAGAAGTTTAACAGTGCATTTTACTCGCCATTTCATGTGCTTTGAGATGCCGCATAGCCCAATACGCTATCTGGAATAGGAGCGACGTAAATTGATCAAATGTGATAGAATTTCCCTGAATTCTTATATTAACCTTAATGTAAAATGATTTAATCGGGTCTCTGTTCGCCCTACCATAGAAGTCTAATAGTGCATTTCACTCGCCATTTCATGCGCTTTGAGATGCCGCTTAGCCCAATACGCTATCTGAAATAGGAGCGCCGTAAATTGAACAAATGTGATAGAATTTTGCTGAATTCTTAAATTAACCATAATATGAGATGATGTAATCGCGTCTCTGCTTGCCGTACCCTAGAAGTATAATAGTGCATTTTACTCGCCATTTCATGCGCTTTGAGATGCCGCTTAGCCCAATACGCTATCTGAAATAGGAGCGACGTAAATTGAACAAATGTGATAGAATTTCGCTGAATTCTGAAATTATCCATAATATAAAATGATCTAATCGGGTCTCTGTTTGCCCTACCCTAGAAGTTTAACAGTGCATTTTACTCGCCCTTCCACGCGCTTTAAGATGCCGCCTAGCCCAGTACGCTATATCAAGCAGGTGCGGCGTAACTTGAACAAATGTGATAGAATTACGCTGAATTCTTATATTATCCGTAATATAAAATGATCTGATCGGTTCTCTGTTTGCCTTATCCTTGAAGTTTAATAGTGCATTTTACTCGCCATTCCACGCGCTTTAAGATGCCGCCTAGCCCAGTACGCTATCTGAAATAGGAGCGACGTAAATGGAACAAATGTGTTAGAATTTCGCTGAATTATTATATTAACCAAAATATAAAATAATCTAATCGGGTCTCTGTTTGCCTTACCCTAGAAGTTTAATAGTGCATTTTACTCGCCATTTCATGCGCTTTGAGATGCCGCTTAGCCCAATACGCTATCTGAAATAGGAGCGACGTAAATTGAACAAATGTGATAGAATTTCGCTGAATGCTTATATTAACCTCAATGTAAAATGATCTAATCGGGTCTTTGTTCGCCCTACCCTAGAAGTTTAATAGTGCATTTCACTCGTCATTTCTTGCGCTTTGAGATGCCGCTTAGCCCAATACGCTATCTGACATAGGAGCGACGTAAATTGAACAAATGTGATAGAATTTCGCTGAATTCTTAAATTAACCATAATATAAAATGATCTAATGGGGTCTCTGATTGCCCTACCCTAGAAGATTAATAGTGCATTTCACTCGCCATTTCATGCGCTTTGAGATGCCGCTTAGCCCAATACGCTATCTGTCATAGGAGCGACGTAAATTGAACAAATGTGATACAATTTCGCTGAATTCTTAAATTAACCATAATATAAAATGATCTAATGGGGTCTCTGATTGCCCTATCATAGAAGTTTAGTAGTGCATTTTACTCGACCTTCCACGCGCTTTGAGATACCGCCTTGCCCAGTACGCTATCTGAAATAGGAGCGACGTAAGTTGAACAAATGTGATAGAATTACGCTGCATTCTTATATTAACCGTAATATAAAATGATCTAATCGGGTCTCTGTTTGCCCTACCCTAGAAGTTTAACAGAGCATTTTACTCGTCATTTCATGCGCTTTGAGATGCCGCTTAGCCCAATAAGCTATCTGAAATAGGAGCGACGTAAATTGAACAAATGTGATAGAATTTCGCTGAATTCTTATATTAACCAAAACATAAAATGATCTAATCGGGTCTCTGATTGCCCTATCATAGAAGTATAATAGTGCATTTTACTCGCCATTCCACGCGCTTTAAGATGCCGCCTAGCCCAGGACGCTATCTGAAATAGGAGCCACGTAAGGTGAACAAATGTGACAGAGTTACGCTGAATTCTTATATTAACCGCAATATAAAATGATCTAATCGGGTCTCTGTTTGCCTTATCCTAGAAGTTTAATAGTGCATTTTACTCGCCATTTCATGCGCTTTGAGATGCCGCTTAGCCAAGTACGCTATCTGAAATAGGAGCGACGAAAGTTGAACAAATGTGATAGAATTACGCTGAATTCTTATATTAACCGTAATATAAAATGATCTAATCGGGTCTCTGTTTGCCTTACCCTATAAGTTTAATAGTGCATTTCACTCGTCATTTCATGCGCTTTGAGATGCCGCTTAGCCCAATAAGCTATCTGAAATAGGAGCGACGTAAATTGAACAAATGTGATAGAATTTCGCTGAATTCTTATATTAACCAAAATATAAAATGATCTAATCGGGTCTCTGATTGCCCTATCATAGAAGTTTAATAGTGAATTTTACTCGCCATTCCACGCGCTTTAAGCTGCCGCATAGCCCAGTACGCTATCTGAAATAGGAACGACGTAAATTGAACTAATGTGATAGAATTTTGCTGAATTCTTAAATTAACCATAATATAAAATGATCTAATCGGGTCTCTGATTGCCCTACCCTAGAAGTTTACTAATGCATTTTACTCGCCATTTCATGCGCTTTGAGATGCCGCTTAGCCCAATACGCTATCTGAAATAGGAGCGACGTAAATTGAACAAATGTGATAGAATTTCGCTGAATTCTTATATTAACCAAAATATAAAATGATCTAATCGGGTCTCTGATTGCCCAATCATAGAAGTTTAATAGTGCATTTTACTCGCCATTCCATGCGCTTTAAGATGCCGCCTAGCCCAGTACGCTATCTGAAATAGGAGCGACGTAAACTGAACAAATGTGATAGAATTTTCCTGAATTCTTTAATTAACCATAATATAAAATGATCTAGTCGGGCCTCTGATTGCCCTACCCTAGAAGTTTAATAGTGCATTTTACTCGCCATTTCATGCGCTTTGAGATGCCGCTTAGCCCAATACGCTATCTGAAATAGGAGCGACGTAAATTGAACAAATGTGATAGAATTTCGCTGAATTCTTATATTAACCAAAATATAAAATGATCTAATCGGGTCTCTGCTTGCCCTATCATAGAAGTTTAATAGTGCATTTTACTCGCCATTCCACGCGCTTTAAGTTGCCGCCTAGCCCAGTACGCTATCTGAAATAGGAGCTACGTAAGTTGAACAAATGTGACAGAATTACGCTGAATTCTTATATTAACCGTAATATAAAATGATCTAATCGGGTCTCTGTTTGCCCTACCCAAGAACTTTAATAGTGCATTTCTCTCGTCATTTCATGCGCTTTGAGATGCCGCTTAGCCCAATACGCTATCTGAAATAGGAGCGACGTAAATTGAACAAATGTGATAGAATTTCCATGAAATCTTATATTAAACACAACATAAAATGATCTAAACGGGACTCTGATTGCCCTATCATAGAAGTTTAGTAGTGCATTTTACTCGCCCTTCCACGCGCTTTAAGATGCCGCCTAGCCCAGTACACTATCTGAAATAGGAGCGACGTATGTTGAACAAATGTGATATAATTACGCTGAATTCTTATATTAACCGTAATATTAAATGATCTAATCGGGTCTCGGTTTGCCTTACCCTAGAAGTTTAATAGTGCATTTTACTCGCCATTTCATATGCTTTGAGATGCCGCTTAGCCCAATACGCTATCTGCAACATGAGTGACGTAAATTGAACAAATGTGATAGTATTTCGCGGAATTCTTAAATTAACCATAATATAAAATGATCTAATCGGGTCTCTGTTTGCCCTACCCTAGAAGTTTAATAGTACATTTTACTCGCCATTTCTTGCGCTTTGAGATGCCGCTTAGCCCAATACGCTATCTGAAATATCAGCGACGTAAATTGAACAAATGTGAGAGAATCTCGCTGAATTCTTATATTAACCTTAATGTAAAATGATCTAATCGGGTCTCTGTTCGCCCTACCCTAGAAGATTACTAGTGCATTTCACACGTCATTTCATGCGCTTTGAGATGCCGCTTAGCTCAATAAGCTATCTGAAATAGGAGCGACGTAAATTGGACAAACGTGATAGAATTTTTCTGAATTCTTAAATAAACCATAATATGAAATGATCTAATCGGGTCTCTGTTTGCCCTACCCTAGAGATTTAACAGTGCATTTTACTCGCCATTTCATGCGCTTTGAGATGCCGCTTAGCCCAATACGCTATCTGAAATAGGAGCGACGCAAATTGAACAAATGTGATAGAATTTCGCTGAATTCTTATATTAACCATAATATAAAATGATCTAATCGGGTCTCTGATTGCCCTATCATAGAAGTTTAATAGCGCATTTTACTCGCCATTCCACGCGCTTTCAGTTGCCGCCTAGCCCAGTACGCTATCTGAAATAGGAGCGACGTAAGTTGAACAAATGTGATAGAATTACGCTGAATTCTTATATTAACCGTAATATAAAATGATCTAATCGGGTCTCTGTTTGCCCTACCCTAGAAGTTTAACAGTGCATTTTACTCGCCATTTCATGTGCTTTGAGATGCCGCATAGCCCAATACGCTATCTGGAATAGGAGCGACGTAAATTGATCAAATGTGATAGAATTTCCCTGAATTCTTATATTAACCTTAATGTAAAATGATTTAATCGGGTCTCTGTTCGCCCTACCATAGAAGTCTAATAGTGCATTTCACTCGCCATTTCATGCGCTTTGAGATGCCGCTTAGCCCAATACGCTATCTGAAATAGGAGCGCCGTAAATTGAACAAATGTGATAGAATTTTGCTGAATTCTTAAATTAACCATAATATGAGATGATGTAATCGCGTCTCTGCTTGCCGTACCCTAGAAGTTTAATAGTGCATTTTTCTCGCCATTTCATGCGCTTTGAGATGCCGCTTAGCCCAATACGCTATCTGAAATAGGAGCGACGTAAATTGAACAAATGTGATAGAATTTTGCTGAATTCTTAAATTAACCATAATATAAAATGATCTAATCGGGTGTCTGTTTGCCCTACCCTAGAAGCTTAATATTGCATTTTACTCGCCATTTCATGCGCTTTGAGCTGTCGCTTAGCCCATTACGCTATCTGCAATAGGAGCGACGTAAGTTGAAAAAATGTGATAGAATTTCGCTGAATTCTTTTATTAACCATAATGTAAAATGATCTGATCGGGTCTCTGTTCGCCCTAGCCTAAAAGTTTAAGAGTGCATTTCATTCGCCATTTCATGCGCTTTGAGATGCCGCTTAGCCGAATACGCTACCTGAATTAGGAGCGACGTAAATTGAACAAATGTGATAGAAATTCCCTGAAATCTGATATTATACAAAATATAAAATGATCTAATCGGGTCTCTGATTGCCCTATCATAGAAGTTTAACAGCGCATTTTACTCGCCATTCCACGCGCTTTAAGATGCCGCCTAGCCCAGTACGCTATCTGAAATAGGAGCGACGTAAATTGAACAGATGTGATAAAATTTAGCTGACATCTTAAATTAACCATAATATAAAATGATCTAATCGGGTCTCTGTTTGCCCTACCCTAGACGTTTAATAGTGCATTTTCCTCGCCATTTCATGCGCTTTGAGATGCCGCTTAGCCCAATACGCTATCTGAAATACGAGCGACGTAAATTGAACAAATGTGATAGAATTTCGCTGAATTCTTATATTAACCAAAATATAAAATGATCTAATCGGGTGTCTGATTGCCCTATCATAGAAGATTAACAGTGAATTTTACTCGCCACTCCACGCGGTTTAGGATGCCGCCTAGCGCAGTACGCTATCCGAAATAGGAGCGACGTAAATTGAACAAATGTGATAGAATTTTGCTGAATTCTTAAATTAACCATAATATAAAATGATCTAATCGGGTCTCTGTTTGCCCTACCCTAGAAGTTTAATAGTGCATTTTACTTGCCATTTCATGCGCTTTGAGATGCCACTTAGCCCAATACGCTATCTGAAATAGGAGCGACGAAAGTTGAACAAAGGTGATAGAATTTCGCTGAATTATTTTATTAACCAGAATGTAAAATAATCTAATCTGGTCTCTGTTCGCCCTAGCCTAGAAGTTTAATAGTGGATTTTACTCGGCATTCCACGCGCTTTAAGATGCCGCCTAGCCCAGTACGCAATCTGAAATGGGAGCGACCTAAATTGAACGAATGTGATAGAATTTTGCTGAATTCTTAAACTAACCATAATATAAAATGATCTAATCGGGTCTCTGCTTGCGCTACCCTAGAAGTTTAATAGTGCATTTTAGTCGCCATTTCATGCGCTTTGAGATGCCGCATCGCCCAATACGCTATCTGAAATAGGAGCGACGAAAATTAAACAAATGTGATAGAATTTCCCCGAAATCTTATATTAAACAAACTATAAAATGATCTAATCGGGTCTCTGATTGCCCTATCATAGAAGATTAGTAGTGCATTTTGCTCGCCATTCCACGCACTTTAAGATGCCGCCTAGCCCAGTACGCTATCTGAAATAGGAGCGACGTAAGTTGAACAAATGTGATAGAATTACGCTGAATTCTTATATTAACCGTAATATAAAATGATCTAATCGGGCCTCTGCTTGCCCTACCCTAGAAGTTTAATAGTGCATTTCACTCGCCATTTCATGCGCCTTCAGATGCCGCTTAGCCCAATACGCTATCTGAAATAGGGGCGACGTAAATTGAACAAATGTGGTAGAATTTCGCTGAGTTCTTAAATTAACCATAATATAAAATGATCTAATCGGGTCTCTGTTTGCCCTACCCTAGAAGTTTAATAGTGCATTTCACTCGTCATTTCATGCGCTTTGAGATGCCGCTAAGCACAATAAGCTATCTGGAATAGCAGTGACGTAAATTGAACAAATGTGATAGAATTACGCCGCATTCTTATATTTACCGTAATATAAAATGATCTAAACGGGTCTCTGTTTGCCTTATCCTAGAAGTTTAATAGGGCATTTTACTCGCCATTTCATGCGCTTTGAAATGCCGCTTAGCCCAATACGCTATCTGAAATAGGAGCGACGTAAATTGAACAAGTGTGATAGAATTTCACTGAATTCTTAAATTAACCATAATATAAAATGATCTAATCGGGTCTCTGTTTGACCTACCCTAGAAGTTTAATAGTGCATTTTACTCGCCATTTCATGTGCTTTGAGATGCCGCATAGCCCAATACGCTATCTGGAATAGGAGCGACGTAAATTGATCAAATGTGATAGAATTTCCCTGAATTCTTATATTAACCTTAATGTAAAATGATCTTATCGGGTCTCTGTTCGCCCTACCATAGAAGTCTAATAGTGCATTTCACTCGCCATTTCATGCGCTTTGAGATGCCGCTTAGCCCAATACGCTATCTGAAATAGGAGCGACGTAAGTTGAACAAATGTGATAGAATTACGCTGAATTCTTATATTAACCGTAATATAAAATGATCTAATCGGGCCTCTGCTTGCCCTACCCTAGAAGTTTAATAGTGCATTTCACTCGCCATTTCATGCGCCTTCAGATGCCGCTTAGCCCAATACGCTATCTGAAATAGGGGCGACGTAAATTGAACAAATGTGATAGAATTTCGCTGAGTTCTTAAATTAACCATAATATACAATGATCTAATCGGGTCTCTGTTTGCCCTACCCTAGAAGTTTAATAGTGCATTTCACTCGTCATTTCATGCGCTTTGAGATGCCGCTAAGCACAATAAGCTATCTGGAATAGCAGTGACGTAAATTGAACAAATGTGATAGAATTACGCCGCATTCTTATATTTACCGTAATATAAAATGATCTAAACGGGTCTCTGTTTGCCTTATCCTAGAAGTTTAATAGGGCATTTTACTCGCCATTTCATGCGCTTTGAGATGCCGCTTAGCCCAATACGCTATCTGAAATAGGAGCGACGTAAATTGAACAAGTGTGATAGAATTTCACTGAATTCTTAAATTAACCATAATATAACATGATCTAATCGGGTCTCTGTTTGACCTACCCTAGAAGTTTAATAGTGCATTTCACTCGCCATTTCATGCGCTTTGAGATGCAGCTTAGCCCAATACGCTATCTGAAATAGGAGCGACGTAAATTGAACAAATGTGATAGAATTTTGCTGAATTCTTAAATTAACCATAATATGAGATGTTGTAATCGCGTCTCTGCTTGCCCTACCCTAGAAGTTTAATAGTGCATTTTACTCGCCATTTCATGCGCTTTGAGATGCCGCTTAGCCCAATACGCTATCTGAAATAGGAGCGACGTAAATTGAACAAATGTGATAGAATTTTGCTGAATTCTTAAATTAACCATAATATAAAATGATATAATCGGGTGTCTGTTTGCCCTACCCTAGAAGTTTAATAGTGCATTTTACTCGCCATTTCTTGCGCTTTGAGATGCCGCTTAGCCCAATACGCTATCTGAAATAGGAGCGACGTAAATTGAACAAATGTGATAGAATTTCGCTGAATTCTTATATTAACCAAAATATAAAATGATCTAATCGGGTCTCTGATTGCCCTATCATAGAAGATTAAGAGTGCATTTTGCTCGCCATTCCACGCGCTTTAAGATGCCTCCTAGCCCAGTACGCTATCTGAAATAGGAGCGACGTAAGTTGAACAAATGTGACAGAATCACGCTGAATTCTTATATTAACCGTAATATGAAATGGTCTAATCGGGTCTCCGTTTGCCTTATCCTAGAAGTTTAATAGTGCATTTTACTGGCCATTTCATGCGCATTGAGATGCCGCTTAGCCCAATACGCTATCTGAAATAGGAGCGATGTAAATTGAACAAATGCGATAGAATTTCGCTGAATTCTTAAATTAACCATAATATAAAATGATCTAAACGGGACTCTGATTGCCCTATCATAGAAGTTTAGTACTGCATTTTACTCGCCCTTCCACGCGCTTTAAGATGCCGCCTAGCCCAGTACGCTATCTGAAATAGGAGCGACGTAAGTTGAACAAATGTGACAGAATCACGCTGAATTCTTATATTAACCATAATATAAAATGATCTAATCGGGTCTCTGATTGCCCTATCATAGAAGTTTAATAGCGCATTTTACTCGCCATTCCACGCGCTTTCAGTTGCCGCCTAGCCCAGTACGCTATCTGAAATAGGAGCGACGTAAGTTGAACAAATGTGATAGAATTACGCTGAATTCTTATATTAACCGTAATATAAAATGATCTAATCGGGTCTCTGTTTGCCCTACCCTAGAAGTTTAACAGTGCATTTTACTCGCCATTTCATGTGCTTTGAGATGCCGCATAGCCCAATACGCTATCTGGAATAGGAGCGACGTAAATTGATCAAATGTGATAGAATTTCCCTGAATTCTTATATTAACCTTAATGTAAAATGATTTAATCGGGTCTCTGTTCGCCCTACCATAGAAGTCTAATAGTGCATTTCACTCGCCATTTCATGCGCTTTGAGATGCCGCTTAGCCCAATACGCTATCTGAAATAGGAGCGCCGTAAATTGAACAAATGTGATAGAATTTTGCTGAATTCTTAAATTAACCATAATATGAGATGATGTAATCGCGTCTCTGCTTGCCGTACCCTAGAAGTTTAATAGTGCATTTTTCTCGCCATTTCATGCGCTTTGAGATGCCGCTTAGCCCAATACGCTATCTGAAATAGGAGCGACGTAAATTGAACAAATGTGATAGAATTTTGCTGAATTCTTAAATTAACCATAATATAAAATGATCTAATCGGGTGTCTGTTTGCCCTACCCTAGAAGCTTAATATTGCATTTTACTCGCCATTTCATGCGCTTTGAGCTGTCGCTTAGCCCATTACGCTATCTGCAATAGGAGCGACGTAAGTTGAAAAAATGTGATAGAATTTCGCTGAATTCTTTTATTAACCATAATGTAAAATGATCTGATCGGGTCTCTGTTCGCCCTAGCCTAAAAGTTTAAGAGTGCATTTCATTCGCCATTTCATGCGCTTTGAGATGCCGCTTAGCCGAATACGCTACCTGAATTAGGAGCGACGTAAATTGAACAAATGTGATAGAAATTCCCTGAAATCTGATATTATACAAAATATAAAATGATCTAATCGGGTCTCTGATTGCCCTATCATAGAAGTTTAATAGCGCATTTTACTCGCCATTCCACGCGCTTTAAGATGCCGCCTAGCCCAGTACGCTATCTGAAATAGGAGCGACGTAAATTGAACAGATGTGATAAAATTTAGCTGACATCTTAAATTAACCATAATATAAAATGATCTAATCGGGTCTCTGTTTGCCCTACCCTAGACGTTTAATAGTGCATTTTCCTCGCCATTTCATGCGCTTTGAGATGCCGCTTAGCCCAATACGCTATCTGAAATACGAGCGACGTAAATTGAACAAATGTGATAGAATTTCGCTGAATTCTTATATTAACCAAAATATAAAATGATCTAATCGGGTGTCTGATTGCCCTATCATAGAAGATTAACAGTGAATTTTACTCGCCACTCCACGCGGTTTAGGATGCCGCCTAGCGCAGTACGCTATCCGAAATAGGAGCGACGTAAATTGAACAAATGTGATAGAATTTTGCTGAATTCTTAAATTAACCATAATATAAAATGATCTAATCGGGTCTCTGTTTGCCCTACCCTAGAAGTTTAATAGTGCATTTTACTTGCCATTTCATGCGCTTTGAGATGCCACTTAGCCCAATACGCTATCTGAAATAGGAGCGACGAAAGTTGAACAAAGGTGATAGAATTTCGCTGAATTATTTTATTAACCAGAATGTAAAATAATCTAATCTGGTCTCTGTTCGCCCTAGCCTAGAAGTTTAATAGTGGATTTTACTCGGCATTCCACGCGCTTTAAGATGCCGCCTAGCCCAGTACGCAATCTGAAATGGGAGCGACCTAAATTGAACGAATGTGATAGAATTTTGCTGAATTCTTAAACTAACCATAATATAAAATGATCTAATCGGGTCTCTGCTTGCGCTACCCTAGAAGTTTAATAGTGCATTTTAGTCGCCATTTCATGCGCTTTGAGATGCCGCATCGCCCAATACGCTATCTGAAATAGGAGCGACGAAAATTAAACAAATGTGATAGAATTTCCCCGAAATCTTATATTAAACAAACTATAAAATGATCTAATCGGGTCTCTGATTGCCCTATCATAGAAGATTAGTAGTGCATTTTGCTCGTCATTCCACGCACTTTAAGATGCCGCCTAGCCCAGTACGCTATCTGAAATAGGAGCGACGTAAGTTGAACAAATGTGATAGAATTACGCTGAATTCTTATATTAACCGTAATATAAAATGATCTAATCGGGCCTCTGCTTGCCCTACCCTAGAAGTTTAATAGTGCATTTCACTCGCCATTTCATGCGCCTTCAGATGCCGCTTAGCCCAATACGCTATCTGAAATAGGGGCGACGTAAATTGAACAAATGTGGTAGAATTTCGCTGAGTTCTTAAATTAACCATAATATAAAATGATCTAATCGGGTCTCTGTTTGCCCTACCCTAGAAGTTTAATAGTGCATTTCACTCGTCATTTCATGCGCTTTGAGATGCCGCTAAGCACAATAAGCTATCTGGAATAGCAGTGACGTAAATTGAACAAATGTGATAGAATTACGCCGCATTCTTATATTTACCGTAATATAAAATGATCTAAACGGGTCTCTGTTTGCCTTATCCTAGAAGTTTAATAGGGCATTTTACTCGCCATTTCATGCGCTTTGAAATGCCGCTTAGCCCAATACGCTATCTGAAATAGGAGCGACGTAAATTGAACAAGTGTGATAGAATTTCACTGAATTCTTAAATTAACCATAATATAAAATGATCTAATCGGGTCTCTGTTTGACCTACCCTAGAAGTTTAATAGTGCATTTTACTCGCCATTTCATGTGCTTTGAGATGCCGCATAGCCCAATACGCTATCTGGAATAGGAGCGACGTAAATTGATCAAATGTGATAGAATTTCCCTGAATTCTTATATTAACCTTAATGTAAAATGATCTTATCGGGTCTCTGTTCGCCCTACCATAGAAGTCTAATAGTGCATTTCACTCGCCATTTCATGCGCTTTGAGATGCCGCTTAGCCCAATACGCTATCTGAAATAGGAGCGACGTAAGTTGAACAAATGTGATAGAATTACGCTGAATTCTTATATTAACCGTAATATAAAATGATCTAATCGGGCCTCTGCTTGCCCTACCCTAGAAGTTTAATAGTGCATTTCACTCGCCATTTCATGCGCCTTCAGATGCCGCTTAGCCCAATACGCTATCTGAAATAGGGGCGACGTAAATTGAACAAATGTGATAGAATTTCGCTGAGTTCTTAAATTAACCATAATATAAAATGATCTAATCGGGTCTCTGTTTGCCCTACCCTAGAAGTTTAATAGTGCATTTCACTCGTCATTTCATGCGCTTTGAGATGCCGCTAAGCACAATAAGCTATCTGGAATAGCAGTGACGTAAATTGAACAAATGTGATAGAATTACGCCGCATTCTTATATTTACCGTAATATAAAATGATCTAAACGGGTCTCTGTTTGCCTTATCCTAGAAGTTTAATAGGGCATTTTACTCGCCATTTCATGCGCTTTGAGATGCCGCTTAGCCCAATACGCTATCTGAAATAGGAGCGACGTAAATTGAACAAGTGTGATAGAATTTCACTGAATTCTTAAATTAACCATAATATAACATGATCTAATCGGGTCTCTGTTTGACCTACCCTAGAAGTTTAATAGTGCATTTCACTCGCCATTTCATGCGCTTTGAGATGCAGCTTAGCCCAATACGCTATCTGAAATAGGAGCGACGTAAATTGAACAAATGTGATAGAATTTTGCTGAATTCTTAAATTAACCATAATATGAGATGTTGTAATCGCGTCTCTGCTTGCCCTACCCTAGAAGTTTAATAGTGCATTTTACTCGCCATTTCATGCGCTTTGAGATGCCGCTTAGCCCAATACGCTATCTGAAATAGGAGCGACGTAAATTGAACAAATGTGATAGAATTTTGCTGAATTCTTAAATTAACCATAATATAAAATGATATAATCGGGTGTCTGTTTGCCCTACCCTAGAAGTTTAATAGTGCATTTTACTCGCCATTTCTTGCGCTTTGAGATGCCGCTTAGCCCAATACGCTATCTGAAATAGGAGCGACGTAAATTGAACAAATGTGATAGAATTTCGCTGAATTCTTATATTAACCAAAATATAAAATGATCTAATCGGGTCTCTGATTGCCCTATCATAGAAGATTAAGAGTGCATTTTGCTCGCCATTCCACGCGCTTTAAGATGCCTCCTAGCCCAGTACGCTATCTGAAATAGGAGCGACGTAAGTTGAACAAATGTGACAGAATCACGCTGAATTCTTATATTAACCGTAATATGAAATGGTCTAATCGGGTCTCCGTTTGCCTTATCCTAGAAGTTTAATAGTGCATTTTACTGGCCATTTCATGCGCATTGAGATGCCGCTTAGCCCAATACGCTATCTGAAATAGGAGCGATGTAAATTGAACAAATGCGATAGAATTTCGCTGAATTCTTAAATTAACCATAATATAAAATGATCTAAACGGGACTCTGATTGCCCTATCATAGAAGTTTAGTACTGCATTTTACTCGCCCTTCCACGCGCTTTAAGATGCCGCCTAGCCCAGTACACTATCTGAAATAGGAGCGACGTATGTTGAACAAATGTGATAGAATTACGCTGAATTCTTACATTAACCGTAATATGAAATGGTCTAATCGGGTCTCCGTTTGCCTTATCCTAGAAGTTTAATAGTGCATTTTACTGGCCATTTCATGCGCATTGAGATGCCGCTTAGCCCAATACGCTATCTGAAATAGGAGCGATGTAAATTGAACAAATGTGATAGAATTTCGCTGAATTCTTATATTAACCTTAATGTAAAATAATCTAATCGGGTCTTTGTTCGCCCTACCCCAGTAGTTTAATAGTGCATTTTACTCGCCACTTCATGCGCTTTGAGATGCCGCGTAGCCCAGTAAGCTATCTGAAATAGGATCGACGTAAATTGAACAAATGTGATAGAATTTCGCTGAATTCTTATATTAACCAAAATATAAAATGATCTAATCGGGTCTCTGATTGCCCTATCATAGAAGTTTAATAGTGCATTTTACTCGTCATTCCACGCGCTTTAAGATGCCGCCTAGCCCAGTATGCTATCTGAAATAGGAGCGACGTAAATTGAACAAATGTGATAGAATTTTGCTGAATTCTTAAATTAACCATAATATAAAATGATGTAATCGGGTCTCTGTTCGCCCTACCCAAGAAGTTTAATAGTGCATTTCTCTCGTCATTTCATGCGCTTTTAGATGCCGCTTAGCCCAATAGCTATCTGAAATAGGAGCGACGTAAATTGAACAAATGTGATAGAATTTCCCTGAAATCTTATATTAAACAAAATATAAAATGATCTAAACGGGACTCTGATTGCCCTATCATAGAAGTTTAGTAGTGCATTTTACTCGCCCTTCCACGCGCTTTAAGATGCCGCCTAGCCCAGTACACTATCTGAAATAGGAGCGACGTATGTTGAACAAATGTGATAGAATTACGCTGAATTCTTATATTAACCGTAATATAAAATGTTCTAATCGGGTCTCTGTATGCATTACCATAGAAGTTTAATAGTGCATTATACTCGCCATTTCATGCGCTTTGAGATGCCGCTTAGTCCAATACGCTATCTGCAATAGGAGCGACATAAATTGTATAAATGAGATAGAATTTCGCCGAATTCTTAAATTAACCATAATATAAAGTGATCTAAACAGGTCTCTGTTTGCCCCACCCTAGAAGTTTAATAGTGCATTTTACTCGCCATTTCTTGCGCTTTGAGATGCCGCTTAGCCCAATACGCTATCTGAAATAGGAGCAACGTAAATTGATCAAATGTGATAGAATTTCGCTGAATTCTTAAATTAACCATAATATAAAATGATCTAATGGGGTCTCTGTTTGCCCTACCCTAGAAGTTTAATAGTGCATTTTACTCGCCATATCTTGCGCTTTGAGATGCCGCTTAGCCCAATACGCTATCTGAAATAGGAGCGACGTAAATTGAACAAATGTGATAGAATTTTGCTGAATTCTTAAATTAACCATAATATAAAATGATCTAAACGGGACTCTGATTGCCCTATCATAGAAGTTTAGTAGTGCATTTTACTCGCCCTTCCACGCGCTTTAAGATGCCGCCTATCCCAGTACACTATCTGAAATAGGAGCGACGTATGTTGAACAAATGTGATAGAATTACGCTGAATTCTTACATTAACCGTAATATAAAATGATCTAATCGGGTCTCTGATTGTCCTATCATAGAAGATTAAGAGTGCATTTTGCTCGCCATTCCACGCGCTTTAAGATGCCGCCTAGCCGAGTACGCTATCTGAAATAGGAGCGACGTAAGTTGAACAAATGTGATAGAATAACGCTGAATTCTTATATTAACCGTAATATGAAATGGTCTAATCGGGTCTCCGTTTGCCTTATCCTAGAAGTTTAATAGTGCATTTTACTGGCCATTTCATGCGCATTGAGATGCCGCTTAGCCCAATACGCTATCTGAAATAGGAGCGACGTAAATTGAACAAATGTGATAGAATTTCCCTGAAATCTTATATTAAACAAAATATAAAATGATCTAAACGGGACTCTGATTGCCCTATCATAGAAGTTTAGTAGTGCATTTTACTCGCCCTTCCACGCGCTTTAAGATGCCGCCTAGCCCAGTACACTATCTGAAATAGGAGCGACGTATGTTGAACAAATGTGATAGAATTACGCTGAATTCTTAAATTAACCGTAATATAAAATGATCTAATCGGGTCTCTGTATGCACTACCATAGAAGTTTAATAGTGCATTATACTCGCCATTTCATGCGCTTTGAGATGCCGCTTAGTCCAATACGCTATCTGCAATAGGAGCGACATAAATTGTACAAATGAGATAGAATTTCGCTGAATTCTTAAATTAACCACAATATAAAGTGATCTAAACTGGTCTCTGTTTGCCCCACCCTAGAAGTTTAATAGTGCATTTTACTCGCCATTTCTTGCGCTTTGAGATGCCGCTTAGCCCAATACGCTATCTGAAATAGGAGCAACGTAAATTGTTCACATGTGATAGAATTTCGCTGAATTCTTAAATTAACCATAATATAAAATGATCTAATGGGGTCTCTGTTTGCCCTACCCTAGAAGTTTAATAGTGCATTTTACTCGCCATATCTTGCGCTTTGAGATGTCGCTTAGCCCAATACGCTATCTGAAATAGGAGCGACGTAAATTGAACAAATGTGATAGAATTTTGCTGAATTCTTAAACTAACCATAATATAAAATGATCTAATCGGGTGTCTGTTTGCCCTACCCTAGAAGTTTAATAGTGCATTTTACTCGCCATTTCTTGCGCTTTGAGATGCCGCTTAGCCCAATACGCTATCTGAAATAGGAGCGACGTAAATTGAACAAATGTGATAGAATTTCGCTGAATTCTTATATTAACCAAAATATAAAATGATCTAATCGGGTCTCTGATTGCCCTATCATAGAAGATTAAGAGTGCATTTTGCTCGCCATTCCACGCGCTTTATGATGCCTCCTAGCCCAGTACGCTATCTGAAATAGGAGCGACGTAAGTTGAACAAATGTGATAGAATCACGCTGAATTCTTATATTAACCGTAATATGAAATTGTCTAATCGGGTCTCCGTTTGCCTTATCCTAGAAGTTTAATAGTGCATTTTACTGGCCATTTCATGCGCATTGAGATGCCGCTTAGCCCAATACGCTATCTGAAATAGGAGCGATGTAAATTGAACAAATGTGATAGAATTTCGCTGAATTCTTAAATTAACCATAATATAAAATGATCTAAACGGGACTCTGATTGCCCTATCATAGAAGTTTAGTAGTGCATTTTACTCGCCCTTCCACGTGCTTTAAGATGCCGCCTATCCCAGTACACTATCTGAAATAGGAGCGACGTATGTTGAACAAATGTGATAGAATTACGCTGAATTCTTACATTAACCGTAATATAAAATGATCTAATCGGGTCTCTGATTGTCCTATCATAGAAGATTAAGAGTGCATTTTGCTCGCCATTCCACGCGCTTTAAGATGCCGCCTAGCCGAGTACGCTATCTGAAATAGGAGCGACGTAAGTTGAACAAATGTGATAGAATAACGCTCAATTCTTATATTAACCGTAATATAAAATGATCTAATTGGGTCTCTGTATGCATTACCATAGAAGTTTAATAGTGCATTATACTCGCCATTTCATGCGCTTTGAGATGCCGCTTAGTCCAATACGCTATCTGCAATAGGAGCGACATAAATTGTACAAATGAGATAGAATTTCGCTGAATTCTTAAATTAACCACAATATAAAGTGATCTAAACTGGTCTCTGTTTGCCCCACCCTAGAAGTTTAATAGTGCATTTTACTCGCCATTTCTTGCGCTTTGAGATGCCGCTTAGCCCAATACGCTATCTGAAATAGGAGCAACGTAAATTGTTCAAATGTGATAGAATTTCGCTGAATTCTTAAATTAACCATAATATAAAATGATCTAATGGGGTCTCTGTTTGCCCTACCCTAGAAGTTTAATAGTGCATTTTACTCGCCATATCTTGCGCTTTGAGATGCCGCTTAGCCCAATACGCTATCTGAAATAGGAGCGACGTAAATTGAACAAATGTGATAGAATTTCGCTGAATTCTTATATTAACCAAAATATAAAATGATCTAATCAGGTCTCTGATTGCCCTATCATAGAAGTTTAAGAGTGCATTTTGCTCGCCATTCCACGCGCTTTAAGATGCCGCCTAGCCCAGTACGCTATCTGAAATAGGAGCGACGTAAGTTGAACAAATGTGATAGAATAACGCTGAATTCTTATATTAACCGTAATATGAAATGGTCTAATCGGGTCTCCGTTTGCCTTATCCTAGAAGTTTAATAGTGCATTTTACTGGCCATTTCATGCGCATTGAGATGCCGCTTAGCCCAATACGCTATCTGAAATAGGAGCGATGTAAATTGAACAAATGTGAGAGAATTTCGCTGCATTCTTAAATTAACCATAATATAAAATGACCTAATGGGGTCTCTGTTTGCCCTACCCTAGAAGTTTAATAGTGCATTTTACTCGCCATTTCCTGCGCTTTGAGATGCCGCTTAGCACAAGTCGCTACCTGAAATTGGAGCGATGTAAATTGAACAAATGTGATAGAATTTCGCTGAATTCTTAAATTAACCATAATATAAAATGATCTAATGGGGTCTCTGATTGCCCTACCCTAGAAGATTAATAGTGCATTTCACTCGCCATTTCATGCACATTCAGATGCCGCTTAGCCCAATACGCTATCTGATATAGGAGCGACGTAAATTGAACAAATGTGATAGAATTTCGCTGAATTCTTATATTAACCAAAATATAAAATGATCTAATCGGGTCTCTGATTGCCCTATCATAGAAGTTTAATAGTGCATTTTACTCGCCATTTCACGCGCTTTAAGTTGCCGCCTAGCCCAGTACGCTATCTGAAATAGGAGCTACGTAAGTTGAACAAATGTGACAGAATTACGCTGAATTCTTATATTAACCGTAATATAAAATGATCTAATCGGGTCTCTGTTTGCCCTACCCTAGAAGTTTAATAGTGCATTTTACTCGCCATTTCTTGCGCTTTGAGATGCCGCTTAGCCCAGTACGCTATCTGAAATAGGAGCGACGTAAATTGAACAAATGTGATAGAATTTTGCTGAATTCTTAAATTAACCATAATATAAAATGATATAATCGGGTCTCTGTTTGCCCTACCCTAGAAGTTTAATAGTGCATTTCACTCGTCATTTCATGCGCTTTGCGATGCCGCTTAGCCCAATAAGCTATCTGAAATAGGAGCGACGCAAATTGAACAAACGTGATAGAATTTCGCTGAATTCTTATATTAACCAAAATATAAAATGATCTAATCGGGTCTCTGATTGCCCTATCATAGAAGTTTAATAGTGCATTTTACTCGCCATTCCACGCGCTTTAAGATGCCGCCAAGCCCAGTACGCTATCTGAAATAGGAGCGACGTATGTTGAACAAATGTGATATAATTTCGCTGAATTCTTATATTAACCAAAATATAAAATGATCTAATCGGGTCTCTGATTGCCCTATCATAGAAGTTTAATAGTACATTTTACTCGACATTTCTTGCGCTTTGAGATGCCGCTTAGTCCAATACGCTATGTGAAATATCAGCGACGTAAATTGAACAAATGTGAGAGAATTTCGCTGAATTATTATATTAACCAAAATATAAAATGATATAATCGGGTCTCTGATTGCCCTACCCTAGAAGATTAATAGTGCATTTCACTCGCCATTTCATGCGCTTTGAGCTGCCGCTTAGCCCAATACGCTATCTGCAATAGGAGCGACGTAAGTTGAAAAAATGTGATAGAATTTCGCTGAATTCTTTTATTAACCATAATGTAAAATGATCTGATCGGGTCTCTGATTTCCCTATCATAGAAGTTTAGTAGTGCATTTGACTCGCCATTTCATGCGCTTTGAGATGCCGCCTTGCCCAGTACGCTATCTGAAATAGGAGCGACGTAAGTTGAACAAATGTGATAGAATTACGCTGAATTCTTATATTAACCGTAATATAAAATGATCTAATCGGGTCTCTGTTTGCCCTACCCTAGAAGTTTAACAGTGCATTTTACTCGTCATTTCATGCGCTTCGAGATGCCGCATAGCCCACTACGCTATCTGACATAGGAGCGACGTAAATTGAACAAGTGTGATAGAATTTCACTGAATTCTTAAATTAACCATAATATAAAATGATCTAATCGGGTCTCTGTTTGACCTACCCTAGAAGTTTAATAGTGCATTTTACTCGCCATTCCACGCGCTTTAAGATGCCGCCTAGCCCAGTACGCTATCTGAAATAGGAGCGACGTAAATTGAACAAGTGTGATAGAATTTTGCTGAATTCTTAAATTAACCATAATATAAAATGATCTAATCGGGTCTCTGATCGCCCTACCATAGAAGTCTAATAGTGCATTTCACTCGCCATTCCACGCGCTTTAAGATGCCGCCGAGCCCAATACGCTATCTGAAATAGGAGCGACGTAAATTGAACAAATGTGATAGAATTTTGCTGAATTCTTAAATTAACCGTAATATAAAATGATCTAATCGGGTCTCTGTTTGCCCTAGCCTAGAAGTTTAAGAGTGCATTGTATTCGCCATTTCATGCGCTTTGAGATGCCGCTTAGCCGAATACGCTATCTGAATTAGGAGCGACGTAAATTGTACAAATGTGATACAAATTCCCTGAAATCTGATATTAAACAAAATATAAAATGATCTAATCGGGTCTCTGATTGCCCTATCATAGAAGTTTAGTAGTGCACTTTACTCGCCATTCCACGCGCTTTAAGATGCCGCCTAGCCCAGTACGCTATCTGAAATAGGAGCGACGTAAATTGAACAGATGTGATAAAATTTAGCTGACATCTTAAATTAACCATAATATAAAATGATCTAATCGGGTCTGTGTTTGCCCTACCCTAGACGTTTAATAGTGCATTTTCCTCGCCATTTCATGCGCTTTGAGATGCCGCTTAGCCCAATACGCTATCTGAAATACGGGCGACGTAAATTGAACAAATGTGATAGAATTTCGCTGAATTCTTATATTAACCAAAATATATAATGATCTAATCGGGTCTCTGATTGCCCTATCATAGAAGATTAACAGTGAATTTTACTCGCCACTCCACGCGGTTTAGGATGCCGCCTAGCCCAGTACGCTATCCGAAATAGGAGCGACGTAAATTGAACAAATGAGATAGAATTTTGCTGAATTCTTAAATTAACCATAATATAAAATGATCTAATCGGGTCTCTGTTTTCCCTACACTAGAAGTTTAATAGTTCATTTTACTCGCCATTTCATGCGCTTTGAGATGCCACTTAGCCCAATACGCTATCTGAAATAGGAGCGACGAAAGTTGAACAAAGGTGATAGAATTTCGCTGTATTATTTTATTAACCAGAATGTAAAATAATCTAATCTGGTCTCTGTTCGCCCTAGCCTAGAAGTTTAATAGTGGATTTTACTCGGCATTCCACGCGCTTTAAGATGCCGCCTAGCCCAGTACGCAATCTGAAATGGGAGCGACCTAAATTGAACGAATGTGATAGAATTTTGCTGAATTCTTAAATTAACCATAATATAAAATGATCTAATCGGGTCTCTGCTTGCGCTACCCTAGAAGTTTAATAGTGCATTTTAGTCGCCATTTCATGCGCTTTGAGATGCCGCATCGCCCAATACGCTATCTGAAATAGGAGCGACGAAAATTAAACAAATGTGATAGAATTTACCCGAAATCTTATATTAAACAAAATATAAAATGATCTAATCGGGTCTCTGATTGCCCTATCATAGAAGATTAGTAGTGCATTTTGCTCGTCATTCCACGCGCTTTAAGATGCCGCCTAGCCCAGTACGCTACCTGAAATAGGAGCGACGTAAGTTGAACAAATGTGATAGAATTACGCTGAATTCTTATATTAACCGTAATATAAAATGATCTAATCGGGTCTCTGTTTGCCCTACCCTAGAAGTTTGATAGTGCATTTTACTCGCCATTTCTTGCGCTTTGAGATGCCGCTTAGCCCAATACGCTATCTGAAATAGGAGCAACGTAAATTGTTCAAATGTGATAGAATTTCGCTGAATTCTTAAATTAACCATAATATAAAATGATCTAATGGGGTCTCTGTTTGCCCTACCCTAGAAGTTTAATAGTGCATTTTACTCGCCATATCTTGCGCTTTGAGATGCCGCTTAGCACAATACGCTATCTGAAATAGGAGCGACGTAAATTGAACAAATGTGATAGAATTTCGCTGAATTCTTATATTAACCAAAATATAAAATGATCTAATCAGGTCTCTGATTGCCCTATCATAGAAGTTTAAGAGTGCATTTTGCTCGCCATTCCACGCGCTTTAAGATGCCGCCTAGCCCAGTACGCTATCTGAAATAGGAGCGACGTAAGTTGAACAAATGTGATAGAATAACGCTGAATTCTTATATTAACCGTAATATGAAATGGTCTAATCGGGTCTCCGTTTGCCTTATCCTAGAAGTTTAATAGTGCATTTTACTGGCCATTTCATGCGCATTGAGATGCCGCTTAGCCCAATACGCTATCTGAAATAGGAGCGATGTAAATTGAACAAATGTGAGAGAATTTCGCTGCATTCTTAAATTAACCATAATATAAAATGACCTAATGGGGTCTCTGTTTGCCCTACCCTAGAAGTTTAATAGTGCATTTTACTCGCCATTTCCTGCGCTTTGAGATGCCGCTTAGCACAAGTCGCTATCTGAAATTGGAGCGATGTAAATTGAACAAATGTGATAGAATTTCGCTGAATTCTTAAATTAACCATAATATAAAATGATCTAATGGGGTCTCTGATTGCCCTACCCTAGAAGATTAATAGTGCATTTCACTCGCCATTTCATGCACATTCAGATGCCGCTTAGCCCAATACGCTATCTGATATAGGAGCGACGTAAATTGAACAAATGTGATAGAATTTCGCTGAATTCTTATATTAACCAAAATATAAAATGATCTAATCGGGTCTCTGATTGCCCTATCATAGAAGTTTAATAGTGCATTTTACTCGCCATTTCACGCGCTTTAAGTTGCCGCCTAGCCCAGTACGCTATCTGAAATAGGAGCTACGTAAGTTGAACAAATGTGACAGAATTACGCTGAATTCTTATATTAACCGTAATATAAAATGATCTAATCGGGTCTCTGTTTGCCCTACCCTAGAAGTTTAATAGTGCATTTTACTCGCCATTTCTTGCGCTTTGAGATGCCGCTTAGCCCAGTACGCTATCTGAAATAGGAGCGACGTAAATTGAACAAATGTGATAGAATTTTGCTGAATTCTTAAATTAACCATAATATAAAATGATATAATCGGGTCTCTGTTTGCCCTACCCTAGAAGTTTAATAGTGCATTTCACTCGTCATTTCATGCGCTTTGCGATGCCGCTTAGCCCAATAAGCTATCTGAAATAGGAGCGACGCAAATTGAACAAACGTGATAGAATTTCGCTGAATTCTTATATTAACCAAAATATAAAATGATCTAATCGGGTCTCTGATTGCCCTATCATAGAAGTTTAATAGTGCATTTTACTCGCCATTCCACGCGCTTTAAGATGCCGCCAAGCCCAGTACGCTATCTGAAATAGGAGCGACGTATGTTGAACAAATGTGATATAATTTCGCTGAATTCTTATATTAACCAAAATATAAAATGATCTAATCGGGTCTCTGATTGCCCTATCATAGAAGTTTAATAGTACATTTTACTCGACATTTCTTGCGCTTTGAGATGCCGCTTAGTCCAATACGCTATGTGAAATATCAGCGACGTAAATTGAACAAATGTGAGAGAATTTCGCTGAATTATTATATTAACCAAATATAAAATGATATAATCGGGTCTCTGATTGCCCTACCCTAGAAGATTAATAGTGCATTTCACTCGCCATTTCATGCGCTTTGAGCTGCCGCTTAGCCCAATACGCTATCTGCAATAGGAGCGACGTAAGTTGAAAAAATGTGATAGAATTTCGCTGAATTCTTTTATTAACCATAATGTAAAATGATCTGATCGGGTCTCTGATTTCCCTATCATAGAAGTTTAGTAGTGCATTTGACTCGCCATTTCATGCGCTTTGAGATGCCGCCTTGCCCAGTACGCTATCTGAAATAGGAGCGACGTAAGTTGAACAAATGTGATAGAATTACGCTGAATTCTTATATTAACCGTAATATAAAATGATCTAATCGGGTCTCTGTTTGCCCTACCCTAGAAGTTTAACAGTGCATTTTACTCGTCATTTCATGCGCTTCGAGATGCCGCATAGCCCACTACGCTATCTGACATAGGAGCGACGTAAATTGAACAAGTGTGATAGAATTTCACTGAATTCTTAAATTAACCATAATATAAAATGATCTAATCGGGTCTCTGTTTGACCCTACCCTAGAAGTTTAATAGTGCATTTTACTCGCCATTCCA
>CAKAJE020000041.1:0-50242 GCA_916610135.2 Macropis europaea | reverse complement strand
GGGTCTCTGTTCGCCCTAGCCTAGTAGTTTAATAGTGCATTTTATTCGCCATTTCATGCGCTTTGAGATGCCGCTTAGCCGAATACGCTATCTGAAATAGGAGCGACGTAAATTGAACAGATGTGATAGAATCTCCCTGAAATCTTATATTAACCATAATATAAAATGATCTAATCTGGTCTCTGTTCGCCCTAGCCTAGAAGTTTAATAGTGCATTTTATTCGCCATTTCATGCGCTTTTAGATGCCGCTTAGCCTAGGACCCTATCTGAAATAGGAACGACGTAAATTGAACAAATGTGATAGAATTTCCGTGAATCCTTGTATTAACCTTAATTTAAAATGATCTATTCGGGTCTCTGTTCGCCCTACCATAGAAGTCTAATCGTGCATTTCACTCGCCATTTCATGCGCTTTGAGATGCCGCTTAGCCCAATACGCTATCTGAAATAGGAGCGACGTAAATTGAACAAATGTGATAGAATTTCGCTGAATTCTTATATTAACCAAAGTATAAAATGATCTAATCTGGTCTCTGATTGCCCTATCATAGAACGTTAATAGTGCATTGTACTCGACAATCCACGCGCTTTCAGATGCCGCCTAGCCCAGTACGCTGTCTGAAATAGAAGCGACGTAAATTGAACAAATGTTATAGAATAACGCAGAATTCTTATATTAACCATAATATAGAATGATCTAATCGGGTCTCTGTTTGCCCTACCCTAGAAGTTTAATAGTGTATTTCACTCGACATTTCATGCGCTTTAAGATGCCACCTAGCCCAATACGCTATCTGAAATAGGGGCGACGTAAATTGAAGAAATGTGATAGAATTACGCAGAATCCATATATTAACCACAATTTAATACGAACTATTCGGGTCTCTGATGGCCCTATCATAGAAGGTTAATAGTGCATTTTACTGGTCATCTCATGCGCTTTAAGGTGCCGCCTAGCCCAATACGCTATCTGATATAGGAGCGACATAAATTGAACAAATGTGATGGCATTACGCAGAATTTTTATATTAACCATAATATAATACGATATATACGGGTCTCTGATTGCCCTATCATAGAAGTTTAGCAGTGCATGTTCCTCGTCATTTCAAGCGCTTGAAGGTGCCGCTTGGACCAATATGCTATCTGAAATAGGAGCGACGTAAATTGAACAAATGTGATAGAATTTCGATGGATTCTTATATTAACCATAATATAAGATGACCTAATCGGGTCTCTGATTGCCTTACCCTAGAAGTTTAATAGTGCATTTTACTCGACATTTCATGCGCTTTAAGATGCCACATAGCCCAAAACGCTATCTGAAATTGGAGCTACGTAAATTGAACAAATGTGATAGAATTTCGATGGATTCTTCTATTAACCATAATATAAGATGACCTAATCGGGTCTCCGATTGACCTACCCTAGAAGTTTAATAGTACAATTCACTCGTCCTTTCATGCTCTTTGAGATGCCGCTAAGCCCAATAAGCTATCTGTAATAGAAGCAACGTAAATTGAACAAATGTGATAGAATTTTGTTGAATTCTTATATTAACCTTAATGTAAAATGATCTAATCGGGTCTCCGTTTACCCTATCCGAGAAGTTTAATAGTGCATTTTACTCGCCATTTCATGCGCTTTGAGATGCCGCTTAGCCCAATACGCTATCTGAAATATCAGCGACGTAAATTGAACAAATGTGATAGAATTTCCCTGAAATCTTATATTAAACAAAATATAAAATGATCTAATCGGGTCTGTGAATGCCCTATCATAGAAGTTTAATAGTGCATTTTACTCGCCATTCCACGCGCTTTAACATGCCGGTCAGCCCAGTACGCTATCTGAAATAGGAGCGACGTAATTTGAAGAAATGTGATAGAATTACGCTGAATTCTTATATTAACCGTAATATAAAATGATCTAATCAGGTCTCTGTTTGCCCTACCCTAGAAGTTTAATAGTGCATTTCACTCGTCATTTCATGGGCTTCGAGACGCCGCTTCGCCCAATAAGCTATTTGAAATAGGAGCGACGTAAATTGAACATATGTCATAGAATTTCGTTGAATTCTTAAATTAACCTTAATATGAAATGATCTAATCGGGTCTCTGGTTTCCCTACCATAGAAGTTTAATAGTGCATTTTACTCGCCATTCCACGCGCCTTAAGATGCCGTCTAGCACAGTACGCCATCTGAAATAGGAGCGACGTAAATTGAACAAATGTGATAGAATTTTGCTGAATTCTTAAATTAACCATAATATAAAATGATCTAATCGGGTCTCTGTTTGCACTACCCTAGAGGTTTAATAGTGCATTTTACTCGCCATTTCATGCGCTTTGAGATGCCGCTTAGCCCAATACGCTATCTGAAATATGAGCGACATAAATTGAACAAATGTGATAGAATTTCCCTGAAATCTTATATTAACCATAGTATAAGACGACCTAATCGGGTCTCTGATTGCCGTATCTCAGAAGTTTAGTAGTGCATTTTACTCGACATTTCATGCGCTTTAAGATGCCGCCTAGCCCAATACGCTAACTGAAATTGGAGCTACGTAAATTGAACAAGCGTGATAGAATTACGCAGAATTCTTATATTAACCATAATATAATATGATCTATTCGGGTCTCTGATTGCCCTATCATAGAAATTTAATAGTGCATTTTACCCGTCATTTCATGCGCTTTAACGTGCCGCCTAGGCCAATACGCTATCTGATATTGGAGCTACGTAAATTGAACAAGTGTGATAGAGTTTCGCTGAATTCTTAAATTAACCATAATATAAAATGATCTAATCGGGTCTCCGTTTACCCTATCCGAGAAGTTTAATAGTGCATTTTACTCGACATTTCATGCGCTTTAAGATGCCACCTAGCCCAATACGCTATCTGATATAGGAGCGACGTGAATTGAACAAATGTGATAGAATTACGCTGAATTCTTATATTAACCATAGTATATGATGTCCTGATCGGGTCTCTGATTGCGCTATCCTAGAAGTTTAGTATTGCATTTTACTCGTCATTTCATGCGCTTTAAGGTGCACCCTATCCCCATACGCGATCTGAAATTAGAGCTACGTAAATAAAACAAATGTGATAGAGTTATGACGAATTCTTAAATTAACCATAATATACGACGATATAATCGGGTCTCTGATTGCCCCATTCTAGAAGTTGAATAGTGCACTTTACGCGACATTTCATGCGCTTTGGGATGCCGTTTAGACGAATACGCTATCTGAAGCAGGAGCGATGTAAATTGAACAAATGTGATAGAATTATGCTGAATTCTTATATTAACCATAATATAATATGATCTATTCGGGTCTCTGATTGCCCTATCATAGAAGTTTAATAGTGCATTTTACTCGTCATTTCATGCGTTTTAAGGTGCCGCCTATCCCAAATACGCTATCTGAAATAGGAGCGACGTAAATTGAACAAATGTGATAAAATTACGCTGAATTCTTATATTAACAATAATATAAAATGATCTAATCGGGTCTCTGATTGACCTATCATAGAAGTTTAATAGTGCATTTTACTCGACATTTCATGCGCTTTAAGATGCCACCTAGCCCAATACGCTATCTGAAATAGGATCGACGTAATTTGAACAAATGTGATAAAATTTTGCTGAATTCTTATATTAACCATAATATAAGATGACCTAATCGGGTCTCTGATTGCCCTACCCTAGAAGTTTAACAGTGCATTTTACTCGACATTTCATGCGCTTTAAGATACCGCCAAGCCCAATATGCTATCTGAAATTGGAACGACGTAAATTGAACAAATGTGATAGAATTACGCAGAATTCTTATATTAACCATAATATAATACGCTCTGTGCGGGTCTCTGATTGCCCTATCATAGAAGTTTAATAGTGCATTTTACTCCTCATTTCATGCGCTTTAAGGAATCGCCTAGCTCAATACGCTATCTGAAATAGGAGCGACGTAAATTGAACAAATGTGATAGAATTACACTGAATTCATATAGTAATCATAATATAACATGACCTAATCGGGTCTCTGATTGCCCTCCCCTAGAAGTATCGTAGTGCATTTTACTCGACATTTCATGCGCTTTAAGATACCGCGTAGTCCAATACGCTATCTGAAATAGGAGCGACGAAAATTGAACAAATGTTATAGAATAACGCAGAATTCTTATATTAACCATAATATAGAATGATCTAATCGGGTCTCTGTTTGCCCTACCCTAGAAGTTTAATAGTGTATTTCACTCGACATTTCATGCGCTTTAAGATGCCACCTAGCCCAATACGCTATCTGAAATAGGGGCGACGTAAATTGAAGAAATGTGATAGAATTACGCAGAATCCATATATTAACCACAATTTAATACGAACTATTCGGGTCTCTGATGGCCCTATCATAGAAGGTTAATAGTGCATTTTACTGGTCATCTCATGCGCTTTAAGGTGCCGCCTAGCCCAATACGCTATCTGATATAGGAGCGACATAAATTGAACAAATGTGATGGCATTACGCAGAATTTTTATATTAACCATAATATAATACGATATATACGGGTCTCTGATTGCCCTATCATAGAAGTTTAGCAGTGCATGTTCCTCGTCATTTCAAGCGCTTGAAGGTGCCGCTTGGACCAATATGCTATCTGAAATAGGAGCGACGTAAATTGAACAAATGTGATAGAATTTCGATGGATTCTTATATTAACCATAATATAAGATGACCTAATCGGGTCTCTGATTGCCTTACCCTAGAAGTTTAATAGTGCATTTTACTCGACATTTCATGCGCTTTAAGATGCCACCTAGCCCAAAACGCTATCTGAAATTGGAGCTACGTAAATTGAACAAATGTGATAGAATTTCGATGGATTCTTCTATTAACCATAATATAAGATGACCTAATCGGGTCTCCGATTGACCTACCCTAGAAGTTTAATAGTACATTTCACTCGTCCTTTCATGCTCTTTGAGATGCCGCTAAGCCCAATAAGCTATCTGTAATAGAAGCAACGTAAATTGAACAAATGTGATAGAATTTCGTTGAATTCTTATATTAACCTTAATGTAAAATGATCTAATCAGGTCTCTGTTTGCCTTATCCTAGAAGTTTAATAGTGCATTATATTCGACATTTCATGCGGATTGAGATGCCGCTAAGCCCACTAAGCTATCTGAAATAGGAGCGACGTAAATTGAACAAATGTGATAGAATTTCGCAGAATTCTTATATTAACCAAAATATAAAATGATCTAATCGGGTCTCTGTTCGCCCTAGCCTAGTAGTTTAATAGTGCATTTTATTCGCCATTTCATGCGCTTTGAGATGCCGCTTAGCCGAATACGCTATCTGAAATAGGAGCGACGTAAATTGAACAGATGTGATAGAATCTCCCTGAAATCTTATATTAACCATAATATAAAATGATCTAATCTGGTCTCTGTTCGCCCTAGCCTAGAAGTTTAATAGTGCATTTTATTCGCCATTTCATGCGCTTTTAGATGCCGCTTAGCCTAGGACCCTATCTGAAATAGGAACGACGTAAATTGAACAAATGTGATAGAATTTCCGTGAATCCTTGTATTAACCTTAATTTACAATGATCTATTCGGGTCTCTGTTCGCCCTACCATAGAAGTCTAATGGTGCATTTCACTCGCCATTTCATGCGCTTTGAGATGCCGCTTAGCCCAATGCGCTATCTGAAATAGGAGCGACGTAAATTGAACAAATGTGATAGAATTTCGCTGAATTCTTATATTAACCAAAGTATAAAATGATCTAATCTGGTCTCTGATTGCCCTATCATAGAACGTTAATAGTGCATTTTACTCGACAATCCACGCGCTTTCAGATGCCGCCTAGCCCAGTACGCTGTCTGAAATAGAAGCGACGTAAATTGAACAAGTGTGATAGAATCTCGCTGAATACTTATATTAACCTTAATGTAAAATGATCTAATCGGGTCTCTGTTTGCCCTACCCTAGAAGTTTAATAGTGCATTCACTCGTCATTTCATGCGCTTTGAGATGACGCTTAACCCAATACGGTATCTGAAATAGGAGCGACGTAAGTTGAACAAATGTGACACAATTACGCTGCATTCTTATATTCACCTTAATGTAAAATGATCTCTTCGGGTCTCTGTTCGCCCTACCCTAGAAGTATAATAGTGAATTCACTCGCCATTTCATGCGCTTTGTGATGCCGCCTAGCCCAATACGCTATCTGACATAGGAGCGATGTAAATTGAACAAATGTGATAGAATTTCGCTGAATTCTTATATTAACCAAAGTATAAAATGATCTAGTCTGGTCTCTGATTGCCCTATCATAGAAGGTTAATAGTGCATTTTACTCGCCATTCCACACGCTTTAAGATGCCGCCAAGCCCAGTACGCTGTCTGAAATAGGAGCGACGTAAATTGAACAAATGTCATAGAATCTCGCTGAATACTTATATTAACCTTAATGTAAAATGATCTAATCGGGTCTCTGTTCGCCCTACCCTAGAAGTTTAATAGTGCATTTCACTCGTCATTTCATGCGCTTTGAGATGCCGCTTACCCCAATACGATATCTGAAATAGGAGCGACGTAAATTGAACAAATGTGATAGAATTTTGCTGAATTCTTAAATTAACCATAATATAAAATGATCTAATCGGGTCTCTGTTTGCACTACCCTAGAGGTTTAATAGTGCATTTTACTCGCCATTTCATGCGCTTTGAGATGCCGCTTAGCCCAATACGCTATCTGAAATATCAGCGACGTAAATAGAACAAATGTGATAGAATTTCCCTGAAATCTTATATTAAACAAAATATAAAATGATCTAATCGGGTCTGTGAATGCCCTATCATAGAAGTTTAATAGTGCATTTTACTCGCCATTCCACGCGCTTTAACATGCCGGTCAGCCCAGTACGCTATCTGAAATAGGAGCGACGTAATTTGAAGAAATGTGATAGAATTACGCTGAATTCTTATATTAACCGTAATATAAAATGATCTAATCAGGTCTCTGTTTGCCCTACCCTAGAAGTTTAATAGTGCATTTCACTCGTCATTTCATGGGCTTTGAGACGCCGCTTCGCCCAATAAGCTATTTGAAATAGGAGCGACGAAAATTGAACATATGTCATAGAATTTCGTTGAATTCTTAAATTAACCTTAATATGAAATGATCTAATCGGGTCTCTGGTTTCCCTACCATAGAAGTTTAATAGTGCATTTTACTCGCCATTCCACGCGCCTTAAGATGCCGTCTAGCACAGTACGCTATCTGAAATAGGAGCGACGTAAATTGAACAAATGTGATAGAATTTTGCTGAATTCTTAAATTAACCATAATATAAAATGATCTAATCGGGTCTCTGTTTGCACTACCCTAGAGGTTTAATAGTGCATTTTACTCGCCATTTCATGCGCTTTGAGATGCCGCTTAGCCCAATACGCTATCTGAAATATGAGCGACATAAATTGAACAAATGTGATAGAATTTCCCTGAAATCTTATATTAACCATAGTATAAGACGACCTAATCGGGTCTCTGATTGCCGTATCTGAGAAGTTTAGTAGTGCAGTTTACTCGACATTTCATGCGCTTTAAGATGCCGCCTAGCCCAATACGCTAACTGAAATTGGAGCTACGTAAATTGAACAAGCGTGATAGAATTACGCAGAATTCTTATATTAACCATAATATAATATGATCTATTCGGGTCTCTGATTGCCCTATCATAGAAATTTAATAGTGCATTTTACCCGTCATTTCATGCGCTTTAACGTGCCGCCTAGGCCAATACGCTATCTGATATTGGAGCTACGTAAATTGAACAAGTGTGATAGAGTTTCGCTGAATTCTTAAGTTAACCATAATATAAAATGATCTAATCGGGTCTCCGTTTACCCTATCCGAGAAGTTTAATAGTGCATTTTACTCGACATTTCATGCGCTTTAAGATGCCACCTAGCCCAATACGCTATCTGATATAGGAGCGACGTGAATTGAACAAATGTGATAGAATTACGCTAATTCTTATATTAACCATAGTATATGATGTCCTGATCGGATCTCTGATTGCGCCATCCTAGAAGTTTAGTATTGCATTTTACTCGTCATTTCATGCGCTTTAAGGTGCACCCTATCCCCATACGCGATCTGAAATTAGAGCTACGTAAATTAAACAAATGTGATAGAGTTACGACGAATTCTTAAATTAACCATAATATACGACGATATAATCGGGTCTCTGATTGCCCCATTCTAGAAGTTGAATAGTGCACTTTACGCGACATTTCATGCGCTTTGGGATGCCGCTTAGACGAATACGCTATCTGAAGCAGGAGCGATGTAAATTGAACAAATGTGATAGAATTATGCTGAATTCTTATATTAACCATAATATAATATGATCTATTCGGGTCTCTGATTGCCCTATCATAGAAGTTTAATAGTGCATTTTACTCGTCATTTCATGCGTTTTAAGGTGCCGCCTATCCCAAATACGCTATCTGAAATAGGAGCGACGTAAATTGAACAAATGTGATAAAATTACGCTGAATTATTATATTAACAATAATATAAAATGATCTAATCGGGTCTCTGATTGCCCAATCAAAGAAGTTTAATAGTGCATTTTACTCGTCATTTCATGCGCTTTAGGGCGCCGCTTAGCCTAATACGCTATCTGAAATAGGAGCGACGTAAATTGAACAAATGTGATAGAGTTACGCAGAATTCTTGTATTAACCATAATATAAAATGATCTAATCGGGTCTCTGTTTGCCCTACCCTAGAAGTTTAATAGTGTATTTCACTCGACATTTCATGCGCTTTAAGATGCCACCCAGCCCAATACGCTATCTGAAATAGGGGCGACGTAAATTGAAGAAATGTGATAGAATTACGCAGCATCCTTATATTAACCACAATTTAATACGATCTATTCGGGTCTCTGATGGCCCTATCGTAGAAGGTTAATAGTGCATTTTACTCGTCATTTCATGCGCTTTAAGATGCCGCCCAGTCCAATACGCTCTCTGAAATTGGAGCTACGTACATTGAACAAATGTGATAGAATTACGCAGAATTCTCATATTAACCATAATATAATACCATATATTCGGGTCTCCGATTGGCCTATCATGGAAGTTTAATAGTGCATTTTACTCGACATTTCATGCGCTTTAAGATGCCACCTAGCCCATCACGCTATCTGAAATAGGCGCGACGTAAATTGAACAAATGTGATAGAGTTACGCAGAATTCTTGTATTAACCATAATATAAAATGATCTAATCGGGTCCCTCATTGCCCTATCCTAGAAGTTTAATAGTGCATTTAGCTCGTCATTTCAATCGCTTTAAGGTGCCGCCTAGCCCAATACGCTATCTGAAATCGGAGCGACATAAATTGAACAAATGTGATGGCATTACGCAGAATTTTTATATTAACCATAATACAATAATATATGTTCGGGTCTCTGATTGCCCTATCATAGAAGTTTAGCAGTGCATGTTCCTCGTCATTTCAAGCGCTTGAAGGTGCCGCTTGGACCAATATGCTATCTGAAATAGGAGCGACGTAAATGGAACAAATGTGATAGAATTTCGCTGAATTCTTAAATTAACCATAATACAAAATGATCTAATCGGGTTTCTGTTTGCCCTACCCTAGAAGTTTAATAATGCATTTTACTCGACATTTCATGCGCTTTAAGATGCCACCTAGCAGATTACGCTATTTGAAATAGGGGCGACGTAAATTGAACAAATGTGATAAAATTACGCTGAATTCTCATATTAACGATAATATAAAATGTTCTAACCGGGTCTCTGATTGCCCTATCATAGAAGTTTAATAGTGCATTTTACTCGTCATCTCATGCGCTTTAAGGCGCCACCTAGCCCAATCCGCTATCTGAAATTGGAGCTACGTGAATTGAACAAATGTGATAGAAGTACGCAGAATTCTTATATTAACCATAATATAAAATGATATAATCGGGTCTCTGAGAGCCCTATCATAGAAGGTTAGTAGTGCAGTTTACTCGTCATTCCATACGCTTTCAGATGCCGCCTATCCCAATACGCTATCTGAAATAAGAGCGACGTAAATTGAACAAATGTGATAGAGATTCGCTGAATTCTTACATTAACCATAATAGAAAATGATCTAATCGGGTCTCTGTTTTCCCTAGCCTAGAAGTCTAATAGTTCATTTTACTTGTCACTTCATGCGCATTTAGGTGCCACTTAGCCCAATTCGCGATCTGAAATAGGAGCGACGTAAATTGAACAAATGTGATAAAATTACGCTAAATTCTTATATTAACAATAATATAAAATGATCTAATCGGGTCTCTGATTCCCCAATCAAAGAAGTTTAGCAGTGCATTATACTCGTTATTTCATGCGCTTTAAGGTGCCGCCTATCACAATACGCTATCTGAAATAGGGGCGACGTAAGTTGAACAAATGTGATAAAATTAAGCTGAATTCTTATATTAACCATAATATAATACGATATATACGGGTCTCTGATTGCCCTATCATAGAAGTTTAGCAGTGCATGTTCCTCGTCATTTCAAGCGCTTGAAGGTGCCGCTTGGACCGATATGCTATCTGAAATAGGAGCGACGTAAATTGAACAAATGTGATAGAATTTCGCTGAATTCTTAAATTAACCATAATACAAAATGATCTAATCGGGTTTCTGTTTGCCCTACCCTAGAAGTTTAATAGTGCATTTTACTCGACATTTCATGCGCTTTAAGATGCCACCTAGCCCAATACGCTATCTGCAATAGGAGCGACGTAAATTGAACAAATGTGATAAAATTTTGCTGAATTCTTATATTAACCATAATATAAGATGACCTAATCGGGTCTCTGATTGCCCTACCCTAGAAGTTTAATAGTGCATTTTACTCGACATTTCATGCGCTTTAAGATGCCACCTAGCCCAAAACGCTATCTGAAATTGGAGCTACGTAAATTGAACAAATGTGATAGAATTTCGATGGATTCTTCTATTAACCATAATATAAGATGACCTAATCGGGTCTCCGATTGACCTACCCTAGAAGTTTAATAGTGCATTTCACTCGTCCTTTCATGCTCTTTGAGATGCCGCTAAGCCCAATAAGCTATCTGTAATAGAAGCAACGTAAATTGAACAAATGTGATAGAATTTCGTTGAATTCTTATATTAACCTTAATGTAAAATGATCTAATCAGGTCTCTGTTTGCCTTATCCTAGAAGTTTAATAGTGCATTATATTCGACATTTCATGCGGACTGAGATGCCGCTAAGCCCACTAAGCTATCTGAAATAGGAACGACGTAAATTGAACAAATGTGATAGAATTTCCGTGAATCCTTGTATTAACCTTAATTTAAAATGATCTATTCGGATCTCTGTTCGCCCTACCATAGAAGTCTAATGGTGCATTTCACTCGCCATTTCATGCGCTTTGAGATGCCGCTTAGCCCAATACGCTATCTGAAATAGGAGCGACGTAAATTGAACAAATGTGATAGAATTTCGCTGAATTCTTATATTAACCAAAGTATAAAATGATTTAATCTGGTCTCTGATTGCCCTATCATAGAACGTTAATAGTGCATTTTACTCGACAATCCACGCGCTTTCAGATGCCGCCTAGCCCAGTACGCTGTCTGAAATAGAAGCGACGTAAATTGAACAAGTGTGATAGAATCTCGCTGAATACTTATATTAACCTTAATGTAAAATGATCTAATCGGGTCTCTGTTTGCCCTACCCTAGAAGTTTAATAGTGCATTTCACTCGTCATTTCATGCGCTTTGAGATGACGCTTAACCCAATACGGTATCTGAAATAGGAGCGACGTAAGTTGAACAAATGTGACAGAATTACGCTGCATTCTTATATTCACCTTAATGTAAAATGATCTCTTCGGGTCTCTGTTCGCCCTACCCTAGAAGTATAATAGTGAATTTCACTCGACATTTCATGCGCTTTGAGATGCCGCCTAGCCCAATACGCTATCTGACATAGGAGCGATGTAAATTGAACAAATGTGATAGAATTTCGCTGAATTCTTATATTAACCAAAGTATAAAATGATCTAGTCTGGTCTCTGATTGCCCTATCATAGAAGGTTAATAGTGCATTTTACTCGCCATTCCACACGCTTTAAGATGCCGCCTAGCCCAGTACGCTGTCTGAAATAGGAGCGACGTAAATAGAACAAATGTCATAGAATCTCGCTGAATACTTATATTAACCTTAATGTAAAATGATCTAATCGGGTCTCTGTTCGCCCTACCCTAGAAGTTTAATAGTGCATTTCACTCGTCATTTCATGCGCTTTGAGATGCCGCTTAGCCCAATACGATATCTGAAATAGGAGCGACGTAAATTGAACAAATGTGATAGAATTTTGCTGAATTCTTAAATTAACCATAATATAAAATGATCTAATCGGGTCTCTGTTTGCACTACCCTAGAGGTTTAATAGTGCATTTTACTCGCCATTTCATGCGCTTTGAGATGCCGCTTAGCCCAATACGCTATCTGAAATATGAGCGACATAAATTGAACAAATGTGATAGAATTTCCCTGAAATCTTATATTAACCATAGTATAAGACGACCTAATCGGGTCTCTGATTGCCGTATCTGAGAAGTTTAGTAGTGCATTTTACTCGACATTTCATGCGCTTTAAGATGCCGCCTAGCCCAATACGCTAACTGAAATTGGAGCTACGTAAATTGAACAAGCGTGATAGAATTACGCAGAATTCTTATATTAACCATAATATAATATGATCTATTCGGGTCTCTGATTGCCCTATCATAGAAATTTAATAGTGCATTTTACCCGTCATTTCATGCGCTTTAACGTGCCGCCTAGGCCAATACGCTATCTGATATTGGAGCTACGTAAATTGAACAAGTGTGATAGAGTTTCGCTGAATTCTTAAATTAACCATAATATAAATGATCTAATCGGGTCTCCGTTTACCCTATCCGAGAAGTTTAATAGTGCATTTTACTCGACATTTCATGCGCTTTAAGATGCCACCTAGCCCAATACGCTATCTGATATAGGAGCGACGTGAATTGAACAAATGTGATAGAATTACGCTGAATTCTTATATTAACCATAGTATATGATGTCCTGATCGGATCTCTGATTGCGCTATCCTAGAAGTTTAGTATTGCATTTTACTCGTCATTTCATGCGCTTTAAGGTGCACCCTATCCCCATACGCGATCTGAAATTAGAGCTACGTAAATTAAACAAATGTGATAGAGTTACGACGAATTCTTAAATTAACCATAATATACGACGATATAATCGGGTCTCTGATTGCCCCATTCTAGAAGTTGAATAGTGCACTTTACGCGACATTTCATGCGCTTTGGGATGCCGCTTAGACGAATACGCTATCTGAAGCAGGAGCGATGTAAATTGAACAAATGTGATAGAATTATGCTGAATTCTTATATTAACCATAATATAATATGATCAATTCGGGTCTCTGATTGCCCTATCATAGAAGTTTAATAGTGCATTTTACTCGACATTTCATGCGCTTTAAGATTCCGCCTGGCCCAATATGCTATCTGAAATAGGAGCGACGTAAATTGAACAAATGTGATAGAATAACACTGAATTCTTACATTTACCATAATTCAAAATGATCTAATCGGATCATTGATTGCCCTACCACAGAAGTTTAATAGTGCATTTTGGTCGGCATTTCATGCGCTTTAAGGTGCCGTTTATCCCGATACGCTATCTGAAGTTGGAGCGACGTAAATTGAACAAATGTGATAGAATCACGCTGAATTCTTATATTAACCATAATATAAAATGATCTAATCGGGTCTCTGTTTACCCTACCCTCGAAGTTTAACATTGCATTTTACTCGACATTTCATGCGCTTTAAGATTCCGCCTGGCCCAATATGCTATCTGAGATTGGAGCGACGTAAATTGAACAAATGTGATAGAATTTCGCTGAATTCTTAAATTAACCATAATATAAAATGATATAATCGGGTCTCTGCTTGCACTACCCTAGAAGTTTAATAGTGCATTTCACGCGTCACTTCATGCGCTTTCAGATGCCGCTAAGCCCAATAAGCTATCTGAAATAGGAGCGACGTAAATTGAACAAATGTGATAGAATTTCCGTGAATTCTTATATAAACCTTAATGTAAAATGATCCAACCGGGTCTCTGTTCGCCCTACCATAGAAATCTAATAGTGCATTTCACTCGCAATTTCATGCGCTTTGAGATGCCGCTTAGCCCAATACGCTATCTGAAATAGGAGCGACATAAGTTGAACAAATGTGATAGAATTCCGCTGCATTCTTTTATTAACCATAATGTAAAATGATCTGATCGGGTCTCTGTTCGCCCTAGCCTAGAAGTTTAATAGTGCATTTTGCTCGCCATTTCATGCGCTTTGAGATGCCGCTAAGCCCAATAAGCTGTCTGAAATAGGAGCGACGTAAATTGAACAAATGTGATAGAATTTCGCTGAATTCTTATATTAACCAAAATATAAAATGATCAAATCGGGTCTCTGTTTGCCCTACCCTAGAAGTTTAATCGTGCATTTTACACGCCATTTCATGCGCGTTGAGATGCCGCTTAGCCCAATGCGCTATCTGAAATAGGAGCGACGTAAATTGGACAAATGTGATAGAATTTCGCTGAATTCTTAAATTAACCATAATATAAAATGATCTAATCGGGTCCCTGTTTGCCCTACCCTAGAAGTTTAATAGTGCATTTCACTCGTCATTTCATGCGCTTTGAGATGCCGCTTAGCCCAATACGATATCTGAAATAGGAGCGACGTAAATTGAACAAATGTGATAGAATTTCCCTGAATTGTTATATTAACCAAAATATAAAATAATCTAATCGGGTCTCTGATTGCCCTATCATAGAAGTTTAATAGTGCATTTTACTCGCCATTTCACGCGCTCTAAGATGCCGCCTAGCGCAGTACGCTATCTGAAATAGGAGCGACGTAAATTGAACAAATGTGATAGAATTTTGCTGAATTCTTAAATTAACCATAATATAAAATGATCTAATCGGGTCTCTGTTTGCACTACCCTAGAAGTTTAATAGTGCATTTTACTCGCCATTTCATGCGCTTTGAGATGCCGCTTAGCCCAATACGCTATCTGAAATATGAGCGACGTAAATTGAACAAATGTGATAGAATTTCCCTGAAATCTTATATTAAACAATATATAAAATGATCTAATCGGGTCTGTGAATGCCCTATCATAGAAGTTTAATAGTGCATTTTACTCGCCATTCCACGCGGTTTAAGATGCCGGCCAGCCCAGTACGCTATCTGAAATAGGCTCGACGTAATTTGAAGAAATGTGATAGAATTACGCTGAATTCTTATATTAACCGTAATATAAAATGATCTAATCGGGTCTCTGTTTGCCCTACCCTAGAAGTTTAATAGTGCATTTCACTCGTCATTTCATGCGCTTTGAGACGCCGCTTCGCCCAATAAGCTATTTGAAATAGGAGCGACGTAAATTGAACAAATGTCATAGAATTTCGCTGAATTCTTAAATTAACCTTAATATAAAATGATCTAATCGGGTCTCTGGTTTCCCTACCATAGAAGTTTAATAGTGCATTTTACTCGCCATTCCACGCACCCTAAGAGGCCGTCTAGCACAGTACGCTATCTGAAATAGGAGCGACGTAAATTGAACAAATGTGATAGAATTTTGCTGAATTCTTAAATTAACCATAATATAAAATGATCTAATCGGGTCTCTGTTTGCTCTACCCTAGAAGTTTAATAGTGCATTTTACTCGCAATTTCATGCGCTTTGAGGTGCCGCTTAACCCAATACGCTATCTGCAATAGGAGCGCCGTAAATTGAACAAACGTGATAGAATTTTGCTGAATTCTTAAATTAACCATAGTACGAAATGATCTAATCGGGTCTCTGTTTGCCCTACCCTAGAAGTGTAATAGTGCATTTTGCTCGCCATTTCATGCGCTTTGAGATGCCGCTTAGCCCAATACGCTGTCTGAAATAGGAGCCACGTAAATTGAACAAATGTGATTGAATATCGCTGAATTCTTAAATTCACTATAATATAAAATGATCTAATCGGGTCACTGATTGCCCTACCCTAGAAGTTTAATAGTGCATTTTACTCGCCATTTCATGCGCTTTGAGATGCCGCTCAGCCCAATACGCTATCTGAAATAGGAGCGACGTAAATTGAACAAATGTGATAGAATTTCCCTGAAATCTTATATTAAACAAAATATAAAATGATCTAATCGGGTCTGTGAATGACCTATCATAGAAGTTTAATAGTGCATTTTACTCGCCATTCCACGCGGTTTAAGATGCCGGCCAGCCCTGTACGCTATCTGAAATAGGAGCGACGTAATTTGAAGAAATGTGATAGAATTACGCTGAATTCTTACATTAATCATAATATAAGAAGACCTAATCGGGTCTCTGATTGCCCTATCCGAGAAGTTTAGTAGTGCATTTTACTCGACATATCATGCGCTTTAAGATGTCGCCTCGCCCTATACGCTATCAGAAATAGGAGCGACGTAAATTGACCAGATGTGATAGAATTACGCAGAATTCTTATATTAACCATAATTTAAAATGACCTAATCGGGTCTCTGATTGCCCTATCCGAGAAGTTTAGTAGTGCATTCTGCTCGACATTTCATGCGCTTTAAGATGCCTCCACGCCCAATGCGCTATCTGAAATAGGAGCGACGTAAAGTGAACAAATGTGATAGAATTTTGCAGAATTCTTATATTAACCATAATATAAAATGATCTAATCGGGTCTCTGTTTGCCCTATCATTGAAGGTTAGATGTGCATTTTACTCGTCATTCCACGCTCTTTAAGATGCCGCCTAGCCCAATAAACTATCTGAAATAGGAGCGACGTAATTTGAACAAATGTGATAGAATTACGCTGAATGCTTATATTAATCATAATATAAGAAGACCTAATCGGGTCTGTGATTGCCCTATCCGAGAAGTTTAGTAGTGCATTTTACTCGACATATCATGCGCTTTAAGATGTCGCCGCGCCCTATACGCGATCTGTAATAGGAGCGACGTGAAGTGAACAAATGTGATAGAATTACGCAGAATTCTTATATTAACCATAATATAAAATGATCTAATCGGATCTCTATTTGCCCTATCATAGAAGGTTAGGAGTGCATTTTACTCGTCATTTCATGCGCTTTAAGGTGCCGCCTAACCCAATACGCTATCTGAAATGGGAGCGACATAAATTGACAAATGTGATAGAAGTACGCAGAATTCTTATATTAACAATAATATAAAATGATCTAATCGGGTCTCTGCTTGCCCTATCATAGAAGGTTCGTAGTGCATCTTACTCGCCATTCCACGCGCTTTAAGATGCCACCTAGCCCATTACGCTATCTGAAATAGGAGCGACGTAAATTGAACAAATGTGATAGAATTACGCAGAATTCTTATATTAACCATAATATAATATGATCTATTTGGGTCTCTGATTGCCCTATCATGGAAGGTTAGTAGCGCATTTTACTCTTTATTCCACGCGCTTTAAGGTGCCGCCTAGCCCAATATACGATCTGAAATAGGAGCGTCGTAAATTGAACAAATGTGATAGAATTACGCAGAATTCTTATATTAACCATAATATAAAATGATCTAATCGGGTCTCTGTTTGCCTTATGCGAGAAGTTTAATAGTGCATTTTACTCGACATTTCATGCGCTTTAAGATTCCGCCTGGCCCAATATGCTATCTGAAATAGGAGCGACGTAAATTGAACAAATGTGATAGAATAACACTGAATTCTTACATTTACCATAATTCAAAATGATCTAATCGGATCATTGATTGCCCTACCACAGAAGTTTAATAGTGCATTTTGGTCGGCATTTCATGCGCTTTAAGGTGCCGTTTATCCCGATACGCTATCTGAAGTTGGAGCGACGTAAATTGAACAAATGTGATAGAATCACGCTGAATTCTTATATTAACCATAATATAAAATGATCTAATCGGGTCTATGTTTACCCTACCCTCGAAGTTTAACATTGCATTTTACTCGACATTTCATGCGCTCTAAGATGCCGCCTAGCGCAGTACGCTATCTGAAATAGGAGCGACGTAAATTGAACAAATGTGATAGAATTTTGCTGAATTCTTAAATTAACCATAATATAAAATGATCTAATCGGGTCTCTGTTTGCACTACCCTAGAAGTTTAATAGTGCATTTTACTCGCCATTTCATGCGCTTTGAGATGCCGCTTAGCCCAATACGCTATCTGAAATATGAGCGACGTAAATTGAACAAATGTGATAGAATTTCCCTGAAATCTTATATTAAACAAAATATAAAATGATCTAATCGGGTCTGTGAATGCCCTATCATAGAAGTTTAATAGTGCATTTTACTCGCCATTCCACGCGGTTTAAGATGCCGGCCAGCCCAGTACGCTATCTGAAATAGGAGCGACGTAATTTGAAGAAATGTGATAGAATTACGCTGAATTCTTATATTAACCGTAATATAAAATGATCTAATCGGGTCTCTGTTTGCCTTACCCTAGAAGTTTAATAGTGCATTTTACTCGCCGTTTCATGCGCTTTGAGATGCCGCTTATCCCAATACGCTATCTGAAATAGGAGCGACGTAAATTGAACAAATGTGATAGAATTTCGCTGAATTCTTAAATTAACAATAATATCAAATGATCTAATATGGTCTCTGTTTGCCCTACCCTAGAAGTTTAATAGTGCATTTCACTCGTCATTTCATGCGCTTTGAGACGCCGCTTCGCCCAATAAGCTATTTGAAATAGGAGCGACATAAATTGAACAAATGTCATAGAATTTCGCTGAATTCTTAAATTAACCTTAATATAAAATGATCTAATCGGGTCTCCGGTTTCCCTACCATAGAAGTTTAATAGTGCATTTTACTCGCCATGCCACGCACCCTAAGAGGCCGTCTAGCACAGTACGCTATCTGAAATAGGAGCGACGTAAATTGAACAAATGTGATAGAATTTTGCTGAATTCTTAAATTAACCATAATATAAAATGATCTAATCGGGTCTCTGTTTGCTCTACCCTAGAAGTTTAATAGTGCATGTTACTCGCAATTTCATGCGCTTTGAGGAGCCGCTTAACCCAATACGCTATCTGCAATAGGAGCGCCGTAAATTGAACAAACGTGATAGAATTTTGCTGAATTCTTAAATTAACCATAACATAAAATGATCTAATCGGGTCTCTGTTTGCCCTACCCTAGAAGTTTAATAGTGCATTTTACTCGTCACTTCATGCGCATTGGGATGCCGCTTAGCACAATACGCTATCTGAAATAGGAGCGATGTAAATTGATCAAATGTGATTGAATTTCGCTGAATTCTTTTATTAACCATAATGTAAAATGATCTAATCGGGTCTCTGTTCGCCCTAGCCTAGAAGTTTAATAGTGTGTTTTACTCGCCATTTCATGCGCTTCGAGATGCCGCTTCGCCCAATACGCTATCTGAATTAGGAGCGACGTAAATTGAACAAATGTGAGAGAATTTCGCTGAATTCTTAAATTCACTATAATATAAAATGATCTAATCGGTTCTCTGTTTGCCCTACCCTAGAAGTTTAATAGTGCACTTTACTCGTCACTTCATGCGCTTTGAGATGCTGCTTAGCCCAATTCGCTATCTGAAATAGGAGCGACGTAAATTGAACAAATGTGATAGAATTACGCTGAATTCTTATATTAACCGTAATATAAAATGAACTAATCGGGTCTCCGTTTACCTTATCGTAGAAGTTTAATAGCGCATTTTACTCGCCATTTCATGCGCTTTGAGAGGCCGCTTAGCCCAATACGCTATCTGAAATAGGAGCGACGTAAATTCAACAAATGTGATAGAATTTCCGTGAATTCTTATATTCACCTTAATGTAAAATGATCTCTTCGGGTCTCTGTTCGCCCTACCATAGAAGTCTAATAGTGCATTTCACTCGCCATTTCATGCGCTTTGAGATGCCGCTTAGCCCAATACGCTATCTGAAATAGGAGCGACGTAAGTTGAACAAATGTGATAGAATTACGCTGAATTCTTTTAATAACCATAACGTAAAATGATCTGCTCGGGTCTCTGTTCGCCCTAGCCTAGAAGTTTAATAGTGCATTTTATTCGCCATTTCATGCGCTTTGTGATGCCGCTTAGCCCAATACGCTATCTGAAATTGGACGACGTAAATTGAACAAATGTGATAGAATTTCACTGAATTCTTAAATTAACCATAATATAAAATGATCTAATCGGGTCTCTGCTTGCCCTACCCTAGAAGTTTAATAATGCATTTCACGCGTCACTTCATGCGCTTTGAGATGCCGCTAAGCCCAATAAGCTATCTGAAATAGGAGCGACGTAAATTGAACAAATGTGATAGAAGTTCGCAGAATTCTTATGTTAACCAAAATATAAAATGATCTAATCTGATCTCTGTTCGCCATAGCCTAGAAGTTTAATAGTGCATTTTGTTCGCCATTTCATGCGCTTTGTGATGCCGCTTAGCCCAATACGCTATCTGAAATAGGAGCGACGTAAATTGAACAAATGTGATAGAATTTCCCTGAAATCTTATATTAAACAAAATATAAAATGATCTAATCGGGTCTCTGATTGCTCTATCATAGAAGTTTAATAGTGCATTTTACTCGCCATTCCACGCGGTTTAAGATGCCGGCCAGCCCAGTACGTTATCTGAAATAGGAGCGACATAAATTGAACAAATGTGATAGAATTTCGCTGAATTCTTCAATTAACCATAATATCAAATGATCTAATCGGTTCTCTGTTTGCCCTACCCTAGAAGTTTAATAGTGCATTTTACTCGTCATTTCTTGCGCTTTGAGATGCAGCTAAGCCCAATAAGCTATCTGAAATAGGACCGACGTAAATTGAACGAATGTGACAGAATTTCGCAGAATTCTTTTGTTAACCAAAATATAAAATGATCTAATCTGATCTCTGTTCGCCATAGCCTAGAAGTTTAATCGTGCATTTTGTTCGCCATTTCATGCGCATTGTGATGCCGCCTAGCCCAGTACGCTATCTGAAATAGGAGCGACGTAAGTTGAGCAAATGTGATAGAATGTCGCTGAATTCTTAAATTAACCATAATATAAAATGATCTAATCGGGTCTCTGTTTGCCCTACCCTAGAAGTTTACTAGTGTATTTCACTCGTCACTTCATGCGTTTTGAGATGCCGCATAGCCCAATACGCTATCAGAAATAGGAGCGACGTAAATTGAACAAATGTGATAGAATTTCCGTGAATCCTTATATTAACCTTAACGTAAAATGATCTAATCGGGTCTCTGTTCGCCCCACCATAGAAGTCTAATGGTGCATTTCACTCGCCATTTCATGCGCTTTGAGATGCCGCTTAGCCCAATACGCTGTCTGAAATAGGAGCGACGTAAGTGGAACAAATGTGATAGAATTTCGCTGAATTCTTTTATTAACCATAATGTAAAATGATCTGATCGGGTGTCTGTTCGCTCTAGCCTAGAAGTTTAATTGTGCATTTTATTCGCCACTTCATGCGCTTTGAGATGCCGCTTAGCCGAATACGCTACCTGAAATAGGAGCGACGTAAATTGAACAAATGTGATACAATTTCCCTGAAATCTTATATTAAACAAAATATAAAATGATCTAATCGGGTCTCTGATTGCCCTATCATAGAAGTTTAGCAGTGCATTTTACTCGCCATTCCACCCGCTTTAAGATGCCGCCTAGCCCAGTACGCCATCTGAAATAGGAGCGACGTAAGTTGAACAAATGTGATAGAATTACGCTGAATTCTTACATTAACCATAATGTAAAATTATCTAATCGGGTCTCTGTTTGCACTACCCTAGAAGTTTAATAGTGCATTTCACTCGTCACTTCATGCGCTTTGAGATGCCGCTAAGCCCAATACGCCATCTGAAATAGGAGCGACGTAAGTTGAACAAATGTGATAGAATTTTGCTGAATTCTTAAATTAACCTTAATATGAAATGATCTAATCGGGTCTCTGGTTTCCCTACCATAGAAGTTTAATAGTGCATTTAGTCGCCATTCCACGCGCCTTAAGATGCCGTCTAGCACAGTACGCTATCTGAAATAGGAGCGACGTAAATTGAACAAATGTGATAGAATTTTGCTGAATTCTTAAAGTAACCATAATATAAAATGATCTAATCGGGTCTCCGTTTACACTACCCTAGAAGTTTAATATTGCATTTTACTCGCCATTTCATGCGCTTTGAGATGCCGCTTAGCCCAATACGCTATCTGAAATATGAGCGACGTAAATTGAACAAATGTGATAGAATATCCCTGAAATCTTATATTAAACAAAATATAAAATGATCTAATCGGGTCTGTGAAGGCCCTATCATAGAAGTTTAGTAGTGCGTTTTACTCGCCATTCCACGCGCTTTAAGATGCCGCCTAGCCCAGTACGCCATCTGAAATAGGAGCGACGTAAGTTGAACAAATGTGATAGAATTACGCTGAATTCTTACATTAACCATAATGTAAAATGATCTAATCGGGTCTTTGTTTGCACTACCCTAGAAGTTTAATAGTGCATTTCACTCGTCACTTCATGCGCTTTCACATGCCGCTAAGCACAATAAGTTATCTGTAATAGGAGCGACGTAAATTGAACAAATGTGATAGAATTTCGCTGAAATCTTATATTAACCAAAATATAAAATGATCTAATCGGGTCTCTGATTGCCCTATCATAGAAGTTTAGTAGTGCATTTTACGCGCCATTCCACGCGCTTTAAGATGCCGCCTAGCCCAGTACGCTATCTGAAATAGGAGCGACGTAAGTTGAACAAATGTGATAGAATTTCGCAGAATTCTTATATTAACGAAAATATAAAATGATCTAATCTGTTCTCTGTTCGCCCTAGCCTAGAAGTTGGATAGTGCATTTTGTTCGCCATTTGATGCGCTTTGAGAGGCCGCTAAGCCCAATAAGCTGTCTGAAATAGGAGCGACGTAAATTGAAAAATGTGATAGAATTTCGCTGAATTCTTATATTAACCAAAATATAAAATGATCTAATCGGGTCTCTGTTTGCCCTACCGTAGAAGTTTAATCGTGCATTTTACACGCCATTTCATGCGCTTTGAGATGCCGCTTAGCCCAATACGCTATCTGAAATAGGAGCGACGTAAGTTGAACAAATGTGATAGAATTTTGCTGAATTCTTAAATTAACCATAATATAAAATGATCTAATCGGGTCTCTGTTTGCACTACCCTAGAAGTTTAATTGTGCATTTCACTCGTCACTTCATGCGCTTTCAGATGCCGCTAAGCACAATAAGTTATCTGTAATAGGAGCGACGTAAATTTTACAAATGTGATAGAATTTCGTTGAATTCTTATATTAACCAAAATATAAAATGATCTAATCGGGTCCCTGATTGCCCTATCATAGAAGTTTAATAGTGCATTTTACTCGCCATTCCACGCGCTTTAAGATGCCGCCTAGCCCAGTACGCTATCTGAAATAGGAGCGACGTAACTTGAACAAATGTGATAGAATCACGCTGCATTCTTATATTAACCGTAATATAAAATGATGTAATAGGGTCTCTGTTTGCCTTATCCTAGAAGTATAATAGTGCATTATACTCGCCATTTCATGCGCTTTTAGATGCCGCTTAGCCCTGGACGCTATCTGTAATAGGAACGACGTAAATTGAACAAATGTGAGAGAATTTTGCTGAATTCTTAAATTAACCATAATATAAAATGACCTAATCGGGTCTCTGTTCGCCCTAGCCTAGAAGTTTAATAGTGCATTTTGTTCGCCATTTCATGCGCTTTGAGACGCCGCTAAGCCCAATAAGCTGTCTGAAATAGGAGCGACGTAAATTGAACAAATGTGATAGAATTTCGCTGAATTCTTAAATTAACCATAATATAAAATGATCTCATCGGGTCTCTGATTGCCCTATCACAGATGTTTAATAGTGCATTTTACTCGCCATTGCATGTGCTTTGAGATGCCGCATAGCCCAATACGCTATCTGAAATAGGAGCTACGTAAATTGAACAAATGTGATAGAATTTCCGTGAATTCTTATATTAACCTTAATGTAAAATGATCTAATCGGGTCTCTGTTCGCCCTACCATAGAAGTCTAATAGTGCATTTCACTCGCCATTTCATGCGCTTTGAGATGCCGCTTAGCCCAATACGCTATCTGAAATAGGAGCGACGTAAGTTGAACAAATGTGATAGAATTTCGCTGAATTCTTTTATTAACCATAATGTAAAATGATCTGATCGGGTCTCTGTTCGCCCTAGCGTAGAAGTTTAATAGTGCATTTTATTCGCCATTTCATGCGCTTTGAGAGGCCGCTTAGCCGAATACGCTATCTGAAATAGGAGCGACGTGAATTGAACAAATGTGATAGAATTTCCGTGAATCCTTGTATTAACCTTAATGTAAAATGATCTATTCGGGTCTCTGTTCGCCCTACCATAGAAGTCTAATGGTGCATTTCACTCGCCATTTCATGCGCTTTGAGATGCCGCTTAGCCCAATACGCTATCTGAAATAGAAGCGAAGTAAGTGGAACAAATGTGATGGAATTTCGCTGAATTCTTTTATTAACCATAATGTAAAATGATCTGATCGGGTCTCTGGTCGCCCTATCCTAGAAGTTTAATAGTGCATTTTATTCGCCACTTCATGCGCTTTGAGATGCCGCTTAGCCGAATACGCTATCTGAAATAGGAGCGACGTAAATTGAACAAATGTGATACAATATCCCTGAAATATTATATTAAACAAAATATAAAATGATCAAATCGGGTCTCTGATTGCCCTATCATAGAAGTTTAGTAGTGCATTTTACTCGCCATTCCACGCGCTTCAAGATGCCGCCTAGCCCAGTACGCCATCTGAAATAGGAGCGACGTAAGTTGAACAAATGTGATAGAATTACGCTGAATTCTTACATTAACCATAATGTAAAATTATCTAATCGGGTCTCTGTTTGCACTACCCTAGAAGTTTAATAGTGCATTTCACTCGTCACTTCATGCGCTTTGAGGTGCCGCTAAGCACAATAAGTTATCTCTAATAGGAGCGACGTAGATTGAACAAATGTGATACAATTTCGCTGAATTCTTATATTAACCAAAATATAAAATGATCTAACCGGGTCTCTGTTTGCCCTACCCTAGAAGTTTAATCGCGCATTTTACACGCCATTTCATGCGCTTTGAGATGCCGCTTAGCCCAATACGCTATCTGAAATAGGAGCGACGTAAATTGAACAAATGTCATATAATTTCGCTGAATTCTTAAATTAACCTTAATATAAAATGATCTAATCGGGTCTCTGGTTTCCCTACCATAGAAGTTTAATAGTGCATTTTACTCGCCATTCCACGCACCCTAAGAGGCCGTCTAGCACAGTACGCTATCTGAAATAGGAGCGACGTAAATTGAACAAATGTGATAGAATTTTGCTGAATTCTTAAATTAACCATAATATAAAATGATCTAATCGGGTCTCTGTTTGCTCTACCCTAGAAGTTTAATAGTGCATGTTACTCGCAATTTCATGCGCTTTGAGGTGCCGCTTAACCCAATACGCTATCTGCAATAGGAGCGCCGTAAATTGAACAAACGTGATAGAATTTTGCTGAATTCTTAAATTAACCATAGTACAAAATGATCTAATCGGGTCTCTGTTTGCCCTACCCTAGAAGTGTAATAGTGCATTTTGCTCGCCATTTCATGCGCTTTGAGATGCCGCTTAGCCCAATACGCTATCTGAAATAGGAGCCACGTAAATTGAACAAATGTGATTGAATATCGCTGAATTCTTAAATTAACTATAATATAAAATGATCTAATGGGGTCACTGATTGCCCTACCCTAGAAGTTTAATAGTGCATTTTACTCGCCATTTCATGCGCTCTGAGATGCCGCTTAGCCCAATACGCTATCGGAAATATGATCGACATAAATTGAACAAATGTGATAGGATTTCGCTGAATTCTTATATTAACAAAAATATAAAATGATCTAATCGGGTCTCTGTTTGCCTTATCCTAGAAGTTTAGTATTGCATTTTACTCGCCATTTCATGCGCTTTGAGATGCCGCTTAGCCCAATACGCTATCTGAAATAGGAGCGACTTAAATTGAACAAATGTGATAGAATTACGCTGAATTCTTATATTAACCTTAATGTAAAATGATCTAATCGGGTCTCAGTTCGCCCGACCCTAGAAGTTTAATAGTGCATTTCACACGTCATTTCATGCGCTTTCAGTTGCCGCTTAGCCCAATACGCTATCTGAAATAGGAGCGACGTAAATTGAACAAATGTGATAGAATTTCCCTGAAATCTTATATTAAACAAAATATAAAATGATCTAATCGGGTCTGTGAATGCCCTATCATAGAAGTTTAATAGTGCATTTTACTCGCCATTCCACGCGGTTTAAGATGCCGGCCAGCCCAGTACGCTATCTGAAATAGGAGCGACGTAATTTGAAGAAATGTGATAGAATTACGCTGAATTCTTATATTAACCGTAATATAAAATGATCTAATCGGGTCTCTGCTTGCCCTACCCTAGAAGTTTAATAGTGCATTTTACTCGTCATTTCATGCGCTTTGAGATGCCGCTTTGCCCAATACGCTATCGGAAATAGAAGCGACGTAAATTGAACGAATGTGATAGAATTTCGCTGAATTCTTAAATTAACCATAACATAAAATGATCTAATCGGGTCTCTGTTTGCCCTACCCTAGAAGTTTAATAGTGCATTTTACTCGTCACTTCATGCGCTTTGGGATGCCGCTTAGCCCAATACGCTATCTGAAATAGGAGCGATGTAAATTGATCAAATGTGATTGAATTTCGCTGAATTCTTTTATTAACCATAATGTAAAATGATCTAATCGGGTCTCTGTTCGCCCTAGCCTAGAAGTTTAAAAGTGTGTTTTACTCGCCATTTCATGCGCTTCGAGATGCCGCTTCGCCCAATACGCTATCTGAATTAGGAGCGACGTAAATTGAACAAATGTGAGAGAATTTCGCTGAATTCTTAAATTAACCATAATATAAAATGATCTAATCGGGTCTCTGCTTGCCCTACCCTAGAAGTTTAATAATGCATTTCACGCGTCACTTCATGCGCTTTGAGATGCCGCTAAGCCCAATAAGCTATCTGAAATAGGAGCGACGTAAATTCAACAAATGTGATAGAATTTCCGTGAATTCTTATATTCACCTTAATGTAAAATGATCTCTTCGGGTCTCTGTTCGCCCTACCATAGAAGTCTAATAGTGCATTTCACTCGCCATTTCATGCGCTTTGAGATGCCGCTTAGCCCAATACGCTATCTGAAATAGGAGCGACGTAAGTTGAACAAATGTGATAGAATTACGCTGAATTCTTTTATTAACCATAATGTAAAATGATCTGCTCGGGTCTCTGTTCGCCCTAGCCTAGAAGTTTAATAGTGCATTTTATTCGCCATTTCATGCGCTTTGAGATGCCGCTTAGCCCAATACGCTATCTGAAATTGGACGACGTAAATTGAACAAATGTGATAGAATTTCGCTGAATTCTTAAATTAACCATAATATAAAATGATCTAATCGGGTCTCTGCTTGCCCTACCCTAGAAGTTTAATAATGCATTTCACGCGTCACTTCATGCGCTTTGAGATGCCGCTAAGCCCAATAAGCTATCTGAAATAGGAGCGACGTAAATTGAACAAATGTGATAGAAGTTCGCAGAATTCTTATTTTAACCAAAATATAAAATGATCTAATCTGATCTCTGTTCGCCATAGCCTAGAAGTTTAATAGTGCATTTTGTTCGCCATTTCATGCGCTTTGTGATGCCGCCTAGCCCAGTACGCTATCTGAAATAGGAGCGACGTAAGTTGAACAAATGTGATAGAATTTCCCTGAAATCTTATATTAAACAAAATATAAAATGATCTAATCGGGTCTCAGATTGCTCTATCATAGAAGTTTAATAGTGCATTTTACTCGCCATTCCACGCGGTTTAAGATGCCGGCCAGCCCAGTACGTTATCTGAAATAGGAGCGACGTAAATTGAACAAATGTGATAGAATTTCGCTGAATTCTTCAATTAACCATAATATCAAATGATCTGCTCGGGTCTCTGTTCGCCCTAGCCTAGAAGTTTAATAGTGCATTTTAGTCGCCATTTCAGGCGCTTTGAGATCCCGCTTAGCCCAATACGCTATCTGAAATAGGAGCGACGTAAATTGAACAAATGTGATAGAATTTCCCTGAAATCTTGTATTAATCAAAATATAAAATGCTCTAATCGGGTCTCTGATTGCCCTATCATAGAAGATTAGTAGTGCATTTTACTCGCCGTTCCACGCGATTTAAGATGCCGCCTAGCCCAGTACGCTATCTGAAATAGGAGCGACGTAACTTGAACAAATGTGACTGAATTACGCTGCATTCTTATATTCACCTTAACGTAAAATGATCTCTTCGGGTCTCTGTTCGCCCTACCCTAGAAGTATAATAGTGCATTTCACTCGTCATTTCATGCGCTTTGAGATGCCGCCTAGCCCAATACGCTATCTGAAATAGGAGCGACGTAAATTGAACAAATGTGATAGAATTTCCGTGAATTCTTATATTAACCTTAATGTAAAATGATCCAATCGGGTCTCTGTTCGCCCTACCATAGAAGTCTAATAGTGCATTTCACTCGCCATTTCATGCGCTTTGAGATGCCGCTTAGCCCAATACGCTATCTGAAATTGGAACGACGTAAATTGAACGAATGTGACAGAATTTCGCAGAATTCTTTTGTTAACCAAAATATAAAATGATCTAATCTGATCTCTGTTCGCCATAGCCTAGAAGTTTAATAGTGCATTTTGTTCGCCATTTCATGCGCTTTGTGATGCCGCCTAGCCCAGTACGCTATCTGAAATAGGAGCGACGTAAGTTGAACAAATGTGATAGAATTACGCTGAATTCTTACATTAACCATAATGTAAAATTATCTAATCGGGTCTCTGTTTGCACTACCCTAGAAGTTTAATAGTGCATTTCACTCGTCACTTCATGCGCTTTGAGATGCCGCTAAGCCCAATACGCTATCTGAAATAGGAGCGACGTAAGTTGAACAAATGTGATAGAATTTTGCTGAATTCTTAAATTAACCATAACATAAAATGATCTAATCGGTTCTCTGTTTGCCCTACCCTAGAAGTTTAATAGTGCATTTTACTCGTCATTACTTGCGCTTTGAGATGCAGCTAAGCCCAATAAGCTATCTGAAATAGGACCGACGTAAATTGAACGAATGTGACAGAATTTCGCAGAATTCTTTTGTTAACCAAAATATAAAATGATCTAATCTGATCTCTGTTCGCCATAGCCTAGAAGTTTAATCGTGCATTTTGTTCGCCATTTCATGCGCATTGTGATGCCGCCTAGCCCAGTACGCTATCTGAAATAAGAGCGACGTAAGTTGAACAAATGTGATAGAATTTTGCTGAATTCTTAAATTAACCATAATATAAAATGATCTAATCGGGTCTCTGTCTGCACTACCCTAGAAGTTTAATAGTGCATTTCACTCGTCATTTCATGGGCTTTGAGACGCCGCTTCGCCCAATAAGCTATTTGAAATAGGAGCGACGTAAATTGAACATATGTCATAGAATTTCGCTGAATTCTTAAATTAACCTTAATATGAAATGATCTAATCGGGTCTCTGGTTTCCCTACCATAGAAGTTTAATAGTGCATTTAGTCGCCATTCCACGCGCCTTAAGATGCCGTCTAGCACAGTACGCTATCTGAAATATGAGCGACGTAAATTGAACAAATGTGATAGAATTTCCCTGAAATCTTATATTAAACAAAATATAAAATGATCTAATCGGGTCTGTGAATGCCCTATCATAGAAGTTTAGTAGTGCGTTTTACTCGCCATTCCACGCGCTTTAAGATGCCGCCTAGCCCAGTACGCCATCTGAAATAGGAGCGACGTAAGTTGAACAAATGTGATAGAATTACGCTGAATTCTTACATTAACCATAATGTAAAATGATCTAATCGGGTCTTTGTTTGCACTACCCTAGAAGTTTAATAGTGCATTTCACTCGTCACTTCATGCGCTTTCAGATGCCGCTAAGCACAATAAGTTATCTGTAATAGGAGCGACGTAAATTGAACAAATGTGATAGAATTTCGCTGAAATCTTATATTAACCAAAATATAAAATGATCTAATCGGGTCTCTGATTGCCCTATCATAGAAGTTTAGTAGTGCATTTTACGCGCCATTCCACGCGCTTTAAGATGCCGCCTAGCCCAGTACGCTATTTGAAATAGGAGCGACGTAAGTTGAACAAATGTGATAGAATTTCGCAGAATTCTTATATTAACGAAAATATAAAATGATCTAATCTGGTCTCTGTTCGCCCTAGCCTAGAAGTTTGATAGTGCATTTTGTTCGCCATTTGATGCGCTTTGAGAGGCCGCTAAGCCCAATAAGCTGTCTGAAATAGGAGCGACGTAAATTGAACAAATGTGATAGAATTTCGCTGAATTCTTATATTAACCAAAATATAAAATGATCTAATCGGGTCTCTGTTTGCCCTACCGTAGAAGTTTAATCGTGCATTTTACACGCCATTTCATGCGCTTTGAGATGCCGCTTAGCCCAATACGCTATCTGAAATAGGAGCGACGTAAGTTGAACAAATGTGATAGAATTTTGCTGAATTCTTAAATTAACCATAATATAAAATGATCTAATCGGGTCTCTGTTTGCACTACCCTAGAAGTTTAATAGTGCATTTCACTCGTCACTTCATGCGCTTTCAGATGCCGGTAAGCACAATAACTTATCTGTAATAGGAGCGACGTAAATTTTACAAATGTGATAGAATTTCGTTGAATTCTTATATTAAGCAAAATATAAAATGATCTTATCGGGTCCCTGATTGCCCTATCATAGAAGTTTAATAGTGCATTTTACTCGCCATTCCACGCGCTTTAAGATGCCGCCTAGCCCAGTACGCTATCTGAAATAGGAGCGACGTAACTTGAACAAATGTGATAGAATCACGCTGCATTCTTATATTAACCGTAATATAAAATGATGTAATAGGGTCTCTGTTTGCCTTATCCTAGAAGTATAATAGTGCATTATACTCGCCATTTCATGCGCTTTTAGATGCCGCTTAGCCCGGGACGCTATCTGTAATAGGAACGACGTAAATTGAACAAATGTGAGAGAATTTTGCTGAATTCTTAAATTAACCATAATATAAAATGACCTAATCGGGTCTCTGTTCGCCCTAGCCTAGAAGTTTAATAGTGCATTTTGTTCGCCATTTCATGCGCTTTGAGATGCCGCTAAGCCCAATAAGCTGTCTGAAATAGGAGCGACGTAAATTGAACAAATGTGATAGAATTTCGCTGAATTCTTAAATTAACCATAATATAAAATGATCTCATCGGGTCTCTGATTGCCCTATCACAGATGTTTAATAGTGCATTTTACTCGCCATTGCATGTGCTTTGAGATGCCGCATAGCCCAATACGCTATCTGAAATAGGAGCTACGTAAATTGAACAAATGTGATAGAATTTCCGTGAATTCTTATATTAACCTTAATGTAAAATGATCTAATCGGGTCTCTGTTCGCCCTACCATAGAAGTCTAATAGTGCATTTCACTCGCCATTTCATGCGCTTTGAGATGCCGATTAGCCCAATACGCTATCTGAAATAGGAGCGACGTAAGTTGAACAAATGTGATAGAATTTCGCTGAATTCTTTTATTAACCATAATGTAAAATGATCTGATCGGGTCTCTGTTCGCCCTAGCCTAGAAGTTTAATAGTGCATTTTATTCGCCATTTCATGCGCTTTGAGAGGCCGCTTAGTCGAATACGCTATCTGAAATAGGAGCGACGTGAATTGAACAAATGTGATAGAATTTCCGTGAATCCTTGTATTAACCTTAATGTAAAATGATCTATTCGGGTCTCTGTTCGCCCTACCATAGATGTCTAACGGTGCATTTCACTCGCCATTTCATGCGCTTTGAGATGCCGCTTAGCCCAATACGCTATCTGAAATAGGAGCGACGTAAGTGGAACAAATGTGATGGAATTTCGCTGAATTCTTTTATTAACCATAATGTAAAATGATCTGATCGGGTCTCTGGTCGCCCTATCCTAGAAGTTTAATAGTGCATTTTATTCGCCACTTCATGCGCTTTGAGATGCCGCTTAGCCGAATACGCTATCTGAAATAGGAGCGACGTAAATTGAACAAATGTGATACAATATCCCTGAAATATTATATTAAACAAAATATAAAATGATCAAATCGGGTCTCTGATTGCCCTATCACTGAAGTTTAGTAGTGCATTTTACTCGCCATTCCTCGCGCTTCAAGATGCCGCCTAGCCCAGTACGCCATCTGAAATAGGAGCGACGTAAGTTGAACAAATGTGATAGAATTACGCTGAATTCTTACATTAACCATAATGTAAAATTATCTAATCGGGTCTCTGTTTGCACTACCCTAGAAGTTTAATAGTGCATTTCACTCGTCACTTCATGCGCTTTGAGGTGCCGCTAAGCACAATAAGTTATCTCTAATAGGAGCGACGTAAATTGAACAAATGTGATACAATTTCGCTGAATTCTTATATTAACCAAAATATAAAATGGTCTAACCGGGTCTCTGTTTGCCCTACCCTAGAAGTTTAATCGTGCATTTTACACGCCATTTCATGCGCTTTGAGATGCCGCATAGCCCAATGCGCTATCTGAAATAGGAGCGACGTAAATTGAACAAATGTGATAGAATTTCGCTGAATTCTTATATTAACCAAAGTATAAAATGATCTAATCTGGTCTCTGATTGCCCTATCATAGAACGTTAATAGTGCATTTTACTCGACAATCCACGCGCTTTCAGATGCCGCCTAGCCCAGTACGCTGTCTGAAATAGAAGCGACGTAAATTGAACAAGTGTGATAGAATCTCGCTGAATACTTATATTAACCTTAATGTAAAATGATCTAATCGGGTCTCTGTTTGCCCTACCCTAGAAGTTTAATAGTGCATTTCACTCGTCATTTCATGCGCTTTGAGATGACGCTTAACCCAATACGGTATCTGAAATAGGAGCGACGTAAGTTGAACAAATGTGACACAATTACGCTGCATTCTTATATTCACCTTAATGTAAAATGATCTCTTCGGGTCTCTGTTCGCCCTACCCTAGAAGTATAATAGTGAATTTCACTCTACATTTCATGCGCTTTGTGATGCCGCCTAGCCCAATACGCTATCTGACATAGGAGCGATGTAAATTGAACAAATGTGATAGAATTTCGCTGAATTCTTATATTAACCAAAGTATAAAATGATCTAGTCTGGTCTCTGATTGCCCTATCATAGAAGGTTAATAGTGCATTTTACTCGCCATTCCACACGCTTTAAGATGCCGCCAAGCCCAGTACGCTGTCTGAAATAGGAGCGACGTAAATTGAACAAATGTCATAGAATCTCGCTGAATACTTATATTAACCTTAATGTAAAATGATCTAATCGGGTCTCTGTTCGCCCTACCCTAGAAGTTTAATAGTGCATTTCACTCGTCATTTCATGCGCTTTGAGATGCCGCTTACCCCAATACGATATCTGAAATAGGAGCGACGTAAATTGAACAAATGTGATAGAATTTTGCTGAATTCTTAAATTAACCATAATATAAAATGATCTAATCGGGTCTCTGTTTGCACTACCCTAGAGGTTTAATAGTGCATTTTACTCGCCATTTCATGCGCTTTGAGATGCCGCTTAGCCCAATACGCTATCTGAAATATCAGCGACGTAAATTGAACAAATGTGATAGAATTTCCCTGAAATCTTATATTAAACAAAATATAAAATGATCTAATCGGGTCTGTGAATGCCCTATCATAGAAGTTTAATAGTGCATTTTACTCGCCATTCCACGCGCTTTAACATGCCGGTCAGCCCAGTACGCTATCTGAAATAGGAGCGACGTAATTTGAAGAAATGTGATAGAATTACGCTGAATTCTTATATTAACCGTAATATAAAATGATCTAATCAGGTCTCTGTTTGCCCTACCCTAGAAGTTTAATAGTGCATTTCACTCGTCATTTCATGGGCTTTGAGACGCCGCTTCGCCCAATAAGCTATTTGAAATAGGAGCGACGAAAATTGAACATATGTCATAGAATTTCGTTGAATTCTTAAATTAACCTTAATATGAAATGATCTAATCGGGTCTCTGGTTTCCCTACCATAGAAGTTTAATAGTGCATTTTACTCGCCATTCCACGCGCCTTAAGATGCCGTCTAGCACAGTACGCTATCTGAAATAGGAGCGACGTAAATTGAACAAATGTGATAGAATTTTGCTGAATTCTTAAATTAACCATAATATAAAATGATCTAATCGGGTCTCTGTTTGCACTACCCTAGAGGTTTAATAGTGCATTTTACTCGCCATTTCATGCGCTTTGAGATGCCGCTTAGCCCAATACGCTATCTGAAATATGAGCGACATAAATTGAACAAATGTGATAGAATTTCCCTGAAATCTTATATTAACCATAGTATAAGACGACCTAATCGGGTCTCTGATTGCCGTATCTGAGAAGTTTAGTAGTGCAGTTTACTCGACATTTCATGCGCTTTAAGATGCCGCCTAGCCCAATACGGTAACTGAAATTGGAGCTACGTAAATTGAACAAGCGTGATAGAATTACGCAGAATTCTTATATTAACCATAATATAATATGATCTATTCGGGTCTCTGATTGCCCTATCATAGAAATTTAATAGTGCATTTTACCCGTCATTTCATGCGCTTTAACGTGCCGCCTAGGCCAATACGCTATCTGATATTGGAGCTACGTAAATTGAACAAGTGTGATAGAGTTTCGCTGAATTCTTAAATTAACCATAATATAAAATGATCTAATCGGGTCTCCGTTTACCCTATCCGAGAAGTTTAATAGTGCATTTTACTCGACATTTCATGCGCTTTAAGATGCCACCTAGCCCAATACGCTATCTGATATAGGAGCGACGTGAATTGAACAAATGTGATAGAATTACGCTAATTCTTATATTAACCATAGTATATGATGTCCTGATCGGATCTCTGATTGCGCTATCCTAGAAGTTTAGTATTGCATTTTACTCGTCATTTCATGCGCTTTAAGGTGCACCCTATCCCCATACGCGATCTGAAATTAGAGCTACGTAAATTAAACAAATGTGATAGAGTTACGACGAATTCTTAAATTAACCATAATATACGACGATATAATCGGGTCTCTGATTGCCCCATTCTAGAAGTTGAATAGTGCACTTTACGCGACATTTCATGCGCTTTGGGATGCCGCTTAGACGAATACGCTATCTGAAGCAGGAGCGATGTAAATTGAACAAATGTGATAGAATTATGCTGAATTCTTATATTAACCATAATATAATATGATCTATTCGGGTCTCTGATTGCCCTATCATAGAAGTTTAATAGTGCATTTTACTCGTCATTTCATGCGTTTTAAGGTGCCGCCTATCCCAAATACGCTATCTGAAATAGGAGCGACGTAAATTGAACAAATGTGATAAAATTACGCTGAATTATTATATTAACAATAATATAAAATGATCTAATCGGGTCTCTGATTGCCCAATCAAAGAAGTTTAATAGTGCATTTTACTCGTCATTTCATGCGCTTTAGGGCGCCGCTTAGCCTAATACGCTATCTGAAATAGGAGCGACGTAAATTGAACAAATGTGATAGAGTTACGCAGAATTCTTGTATTAACCATAATATAAAATGATCTAATCGGGTCTCTGTTTGCCCTACCCTAGAAGTTTAATAGTGTATTTCACTCGACATTTCATGCGCTTTAAGATGCCACCCAGCCCAATACGCTATCTGAAATAGGGGCGACGTAAATTGAAGAAATGTGATAGAATTACGCAGCATCCTTATATTAACCACAATTTAATACGATCTATTCGGGTCTCTGATGGCCCTATCGTAGAAGGTTAATAGTGCATTTTACTCGTCATTTCATGCGCTTTAAGATGCCGCCCAGTCCAATACGCTCTCTGAAATTGGAGCTACGTACATTGAACAAATGTGATAGAATTACGCAGAATTCTCATATTAACCATAATATAATACCATATATTCGGGTCTCCGATTGGCCTATCATGGAAGTTTAATAGTGCATTTTACTCGACATTTCATGCGCTTTAAGATGCCACCTAGCCCATCACGCTATCTGAAATAGGCGCGACGTAAATTGAACAAATGTGATAGAGTTACGCAGAATTCTTGTATTAACCATAATATAAAATGATCTAATCGGGTCCCTCATTGCCCTATCCTAGAAGTTTAATAGTGCATTTAGCTCGTCATTTCAATCGCTTTAAGGTGCCGCCTAGCCCAATACGCTATCTGAAATCGGAGCGACATAAATTGAACAAATGTGATGGCATTACGCAGAATTTTTATATTAACCATAATACAATAATATATGTTCGGGTCTCTGATTGCCCTATCATAGAAGTTTAGCAGTGCATGTTCCTCGTCATTTCAAGCGCTTGAAGGTGCCGCTTGGACCAATATGCTATCTGAAATAGGAGCGACGTAAATGGAACAAATGTGATAGAATTTCGCTGAATTCTTAAATTAACCATAATACAAAATGATCTAATCGGGTTTCTGTTTGCCCTACCCTAGAAGTTTAATAATGCATTTTACTCGACATTTCATGCGCTTTAAGATGCCACCTAGCAGATTACGCTATTTGAAATAGGGGCGACGTAAATTGAACAAATGTGATAAAATTACGCTGAATTCTCATATTAACGATAATATAAAATGTTCTAACCGGGTCTCTGATTGCCCTATCATAGAAGTTTAATAGTGCATTTTACTCGTCATCTCATGCGCTTTAAGGCGCCACCTAGCCCAATCCGCTATCTGAAATTGGAGCTACGTGAATTGAACAAATGTGATAGAAGTACGCAGAATTCTTATATTAACCATAATATAAAATGATATAATCGGGTCTCTGAGAGCCCTGTCATAGAAGGTTAGTAGTGCAGTTTACTCGTCATTCCATACGCTTTCAGATGCCGCCTATCCCAATACGCTATCTGAAATAAGAGCGACGTAAATTGAACAAATGTGATAGAGATTCGCTGAATTCTTACATTAACCATAATAGAAAATGATCTAATCGGGTCTCTGTTTTCCCTAGCCTAGAAGTCTAATAGTTCATTTTACTTGTCACTTCATGCGCATTTAGGTGCCACTTAGCCCAATTCGCGATCTGAAATAGGAGCGACGTAAATTGAACAAATGTGATAAAATTACGCTAAATTCTTATATTAACAATAATATAAGATGATCTAATCGGGTCTCTGATTCCCCAATCAAAGAAGTTTAGCAGTGCATTATACTCGTTATTTCATGCGCTTTAAGGTGCCGCCTATCACAATACGCTATCTGAAATAGGGGCGACGTAAGTTGAACAAATGTGATAAAATTAAGCTGAATTCTTATATTAACCATAATATAATACGATATATACGGGTCTCTGATTGCCCTATCATAGAAGTTTAGCAGTGCATGTTCCTCGTCATTTCAAGCGCTTGAAGGTGCCGCTTGGACCGATATGCTATCTGAAATAGGAGCGACGTAAATTGAACAAATGTGATAGAATTTCGCTGAATTCTTAAATTAACCATAATACAAAATGATCTAATCGGGTTTCTGTTTGCCCTAACCTAGAAGTTTAATAGTGCATTTTACTCGACATTTCATGCGCTTTAAGATGCCACCTAGCCCAATACGCTATCTGCAATAGGAGCGACGTAAATTGAACAAATGTGATAAAATTTTGCTGAATTCTTATATTAACCATAATATAAGATGACCTAATCGGGTCTCTGATTGCCCTACCCTAGAAGTTTAATAGTGCATTTTACTCGACATTTCATGCGCTTTAAGATGCCACCTAGCCCAAAACGCTATCTGAAATTGGAGCTACGTAAATTGAACAAATGTGATAGAATTTCGATGGATTCTTCTATTAACCATAATATAAGATGACCTAATCGGGTCTCCGATTGACCTACCCTAGAAGTTTAATAGTGCATTTCACTCGTCCTTTCATGCTCTTTGAGATGCCGCTAAGCCCAATAAGCTATCTGTAATAGAAGCAACGTAAATTGAACAAATGTGATAGAATTTCGTTGAATTCTTATATTAACCTTAATGTAAAATGATCTAATCAGGTCTCTGTTTGCCTTATCCTAGAAGTTTAATAGTGCATTATATTCGACATTTCATGCGGACTGAGATGCCGCTAAGCCCACTAAGCTATCTGAAATAGGAACGACGTAAATTGAACAAATGTGATAGAATTTCCGTGAATCCTTGTATTAACCTTAATTTAAAATGATCTATTCGGATCTCTGTTCGCCCTACCATAGAAGTCTAATGGTGCATTTCACTCGCCATTTCATGCGCTTTGAGATGCCGCTTAGCCCAATACGCTATCTGAAATAGGAGCGACGTAAATTGAACAAATGTGATAGAATTTCGCTGAATTCTTATATTAACCAAAGTATAAAATGATCTAATCTGGTCTCTGATTGCCCTATCATAGAACGTTAATAGTGCATTTTACTCGACAATCCACGCGCTTTCAGATGCCGCCTAGCCCAGTACGCTGTCTGAAATAGAAGCGACGTAAATTGAACAAGTGTGATAGAATCTCGCTGAATACTTATATTAACCTTAATGTAAAATGATCTAATCGGGTCTCTGTTTGCCCTACCCTAGAAGTTTAATAGTGCATTTCACTCGTCATTTCATGCGCTTTGAGATGACGCTTAACCCAATACGGTATCTGAAATAGGAGCGACGTAAGTTGAACAAATGTGACAGAATTACGCTGCATTCTTATATTCACCTTAATGTAAAATGATCTCTTCGGGTCTCTGTTCGCCCTACCCTAGAAGTATAATAGTGAATTTCACTCGACATTTCATGCGCTTTGAGATGCCGCCTAGCCCAATACGCTATCTGACATAGGAGCGATGTAAATTGAACAAATGTGATAGAATTTCGCTGAATTCTTATATTAACCAAAGTATAAAATGATCTAGTCTGGTCTCTGATTGCCCTATCATAGAAGGTTAATAGTGCATTTTACTCGCCATTCCACACGCTTTAAGATGCCGCCTAGCCCAGTACGCTGTCTGAAATAGGAGCGACGTAAATTGAACAAATGTCATAGAATCTCGCTGAATACTTATATTAACCTTAATGTAAAATGATCTAATCGGGTCTCTGTTCGCCCTACCCTAGAAGTTTAATAGTGCATTTCACTCGTCATTTCATGCGCTTTGAGATGCCGCTTAGCCCAATACGATATCTGAAATAGGAGCGACGTAAATTGAACAAATGTGATAGAATTTTGCTGAATTCTTAAATTAACCATAATATAAAATGATCTAATCGGGTCTCTGTTTGCACTACCCTAGAGGTTTAATAGTGCATTTTACTCGCCATTTCATGCGCTTTGAGATGCCGCTTAGCCCAATACGCTATCTGAAATATGAGCGACATAAATTGAACAAATGTGATAGAATTTCCCTGAAATCTTATATTAACCATAGTATAAGACGACCTAATCGGGTCTCTGATTGCCGTATCTGAGAAGTTTAGTAGTGCATTTTACTCGACATTTCATGCGCTTTAAGATGCCGCCTAGCCCAATACGCTAACTGAAATTGGAGCTACGTAAATTGAACAAGCGTGATAGAATTACGCAGAATTCTTATATTAACCATAATATAATATGATCTATTCGGGTCTCTGATTGCCCTATCATAGAAATTAAATAGTGCATTTTACCTGTCATTTCATGCGCTTTAACGTGCCGCCTAGGCCAATACGCTATCTCATATTGGAGCTACGTAAATTGAACAAGTGTGATAGAGTTTCGCTGAATTCTTAAATTAACCATAATATAAAATGATCTAATCGGGTCTCCGTTTACCCTATCCGAGAAGTTTAATAGTGCATTTTACTCGACATTTCATGCGCTTTAAGATGCCACCTAGCCCAATACGCTATCTGATATAGGAGCGACGTGAATTGAACAAATGTGATAGAATTACGCTGAATTCTTATATTAACCATAGTATATGATGTCCTGATCGGATCTCTGATTGCGCTATCCTAGAAGTTTAGTATTGCATTTTACTCGTCATTTCATGCGCTTTAAGGTGCACCCTATCCCCATACGCGATCTGAAATTAGAGCTACGTAAATTAAACAAATGTGATAGAGTTACGACGAATTCTTAGATTAACCATAATATACGACGATATAATCGGGTCTCTGATTGCCCCATTCTAGAAGTTGAATAGTGCACTTTACGCGACATTTCATGCGCTTTGGGATGCCGCTTAGACGAATACGCTATCTGAAGCAGAAGCGATGTAAATTGAACAAATGTGATAGAATTATGCTGAATTCTTATATTAACCATAATATAATATGATCAATTCGGGTCTCTGATTGCCCTATCATAGAAGTTTAATAGTGCATTTTACTCGACATTTCATGCGCTTTAAGATTCCGCCTGGCCCAATATGCTATCTGAAATAGGAGCGACGTAAATTGAACAAATGTGATAGAATAACACTGAATTCTTACATTTACCATAATTCAAAATGATCTAATCGGATCATTGATTGCCCTACCACAGAAGTTTAATAGTGCATTTTGGTCGGCATTTCATGCGCTTTAAGGTGCCGTTTATCCCGATACGCTATCTGAAGTTGGAGCGACGTAAATTGAACAAATGTGATAGAATCACGCTGAATTCTTATATTAACCATAATATAAAATGATCTAATCGGGTCTCTGTTTACCCTACCCTCGAAGTTTAACATTGCATTTTACTCGACATTTCATGCGCTTTAAGATTCCGCCTGGCCCAATATGCTATCTGAGATTGGAGCGACGTAAATTGAACAAATGTGATAGAATTTCGCTGAATTCTTAAATTAACCATAATATAAAATGATATAATCGGGTCTCTGCTTGCACTACCCTAGAAGTTTAATAGTGCATTTCACGCGTCACTTCATGCGCTTTCAGATGCCGCTAAGCCCAATAAGCTATCTGAAATAGGAGCGACGTAAATTGAACAAATGTGATAGAATTTCCGTGAATTCTTATATAAACCTTAATGTAAAATGATCCAACCGGGTCTCTGTTCGCCCTACCATAGAAATCTAATAGTGCATTTCACTCGCAATTTCATGCGCTTTGAGATGCCGCTTAGCCCAATACGCTATCTGAAATAGGAGCGACATAAGTTGAACAAATGTGATAGAATTCCGCTGCATTCTTTTATTAACCATAATGTAAAATGATCTGATCGGGTCTCTGTTCGCCCTAGCCTAGAAGTTTAATAGTGCATTTTGCTCGCCATTTCATGCGCTTTGAGATGCCGCTAAGCCCAATAAGCTGTCTGAAATAGGAGCGACGTAAATTGAACAAATGTGATAGAATTTCGCTGAATTCTTATATTAACCAAAATATAAAATGATCAAATCGGGGTCTCTGTTTGCCCTACCCTAGAAGTTTAATCGTGCATTTTACACGCCATTTCATGCGCGTTGAGATGCCGCTTAGCCCAATGCGCTATCTGAAATAGGAGCGACGTAAATTGGACAAATGTGATAGAATTTCGCTGAATTCTTAAATTAACCGTAATATAAAATGAACTAATCGGGTCTCCGTTTACCTTATCGTAGAAGTTTAATAGCGCATTTTACTCGCCATTTCATGCGCTTTGAGAGGCCGCTTAGCCCAATACGCTATCTGAAATAGGAGCGACGTAAATTCAACAAATGTGATAGAATTTCCGTGAATTCTTATATTCACCTTAATGTAAAATGATCTCTTCGGTCTCTGTTCGCCCTACCATAGAAGTCTAATAGTGCATTTCACTCGCCATTTCATGCGCTTTGAGATGCCGCTTAGCCCAATACGCTATCTGAAATAGGAGCGACGTAAGTTGAACAAATGTGATAGAATTACGCTGAATTCTTTTAATAACCATAACGTAAAATGATCTGCTCGGGTCTCTGTTCGCCCTAGCCTAGAAGTTTAATAGTGCATTTTATTCGCCATTTCATGCGCTTTGAGATGCCGCTTAGCCCAATACGCTATCTGAAATTGGACGACGTAAATTGAACAAATGTGATAGAATTTCACTGAATTCTTAAATTAACCATAATATAAAATGATCTAATCGGGTCTCTGCTTGCCCTACCCTAGAAGTTTAATAATGCATTTCACGCGTCACTTCATGCGCTTTGAGATGCCGCCAAGCCCAATAAGCTATCTGAAATAGGAGCGACGTAAATTGAACAAATGTGATAGAAGTTCGCAGAATTCTTATGTTAACCAAAATATAAAATGATCTAATCTGATTTCTGTTCGCCATAGCCTAGAAGTTTAATAGTGCATTTTGTTCGCCATTTCATGCGCTTGTGATGCCGCTTAGCCCAATACGCTATCTGAAATAGGAGCGACGTAAATTGAACAAATGTGATAGAATTTCCCTGAAATCTTATATTAAACAAAATATAAAATGATCTAATCGGGTCTCTGATTGCTCTATCATAGAAGTTTAATAGTGCATTTTACTCGCCATTCCACGCGGTTTAAGATGCCGGCCAGCCCAGTACGTTATCTGAAATAGGAGCGACATAAATTGAACAAATGTGATAGAATTTCGCTGAATTCTTCAATTAACCATAATATCAAATGATCTAATCGGTTCTCTGTTTGCCCTACCCTAGAAGTTTAATAGTGCATTTTACTCGTCATTTCTTGCGCTTTGAGATGCAGCTAAGCCCAATAAGCTATCTGAAATAGGACCGACGTAAATTGAACGAATGTGACAGAATTTCGCAGAATTCTTTTGTTAACCAAAATATAAAATGATCTAATCTGATCTCTGTTCGCCATAGCCTAGAAGTTTAATCGTGCATTTTGTTCGCCATTTCATGCGCATTGTGATGCCGCCTAGCCCAGTACGCTATCTGAAATAGAGCGACGTAAGTTGAGCAAATGTGATAGAATGTCGCTGAATTCTTAAATTAACCATAATATAAAATGATCTAATCGGGTCTCTGTTTGCCCTACCCTAGAAGTTTACTAGTGCATTTCACTCGTCACTTCATGCGTTTTGAGATGCCGCATAGCCCAATACGCTATCAGAAATAGGGAGCGACGTAAATTGAACAAATGTGATAGAATTTCCGTGAATCCTTATATTAACCTTAACGTAAAATGATCTAATCGGGGTCTCTGTTCGCCCCACCATAGAAGTCTAATGGTGCATTTCACTCGCCATTTCATGCGCTTTGAGATGCCGCTTAGCCCAATACGCTGTCTGAAATAGGAGCGACGTAAGTTGAACAAATGTGATAGAATTTCGCTGAATTCTTTTATTAACCATAATGTAAAATGATCTGATCGGGTGTCTGTTCGCTCTAGCCTAGAAGTTTAATTGTGCATTTTATTCGCCACTTCATGCGCTTTGAGATGCCGCTTAGCCGAATACGCTACCTGAAATAGGAGCGACGTAAATTGAACAAATGTGATACAATTTCCCTGAAATCTTATATTAAACAAAATATAAATGATCTAATCGGGTCTCTGATTGCCCTATCATAGAAGTTTAGCAGTGCATTTTACTCGCCATTCCACCCGCTTTAAGATGCCGCCTAGCCCAGTACGCCATCTGAAATAGGAGCGACGTAAGTTGAACAAATGTGATAGAATTACGCTGAATTCTTACATTAACCATAATGTAAAATTATCTAATCGGGTCTCTGTTTGCACTACCCTAGAAGTTTAATAGTGCATTTCACTCGTCACTTCATGCGCTTTGAGATGCCGCTAAGCCCAATACGCCATCTGAAATAGGAGCGACGTAAGTTGAACAAATGTGATAGAATTTTGCTGAATTCTTAAATTAACCTTAATATGAAATGATCTAATCGGGGATCTCTGGTTTCCCTACCATAGAAGTTTAATAGTGCATTTAGTCGCCATTCCACGCGCCTTAAGATGCCGTCTAGCACAGTACGCTATCTGAAATAGGAGCGACGTAAATTGAACAAATGTGATAATTTTGCTGAATTCTTAAAGTAACCATAATATAAAATGATCTAATCGGGTCTCCGTTTACACTACCCTAGAAGTTTAATATTGCATTTTACTCGCCATTTCATGCGCTTTGAGATGCCGCTTAGCCCAATACGCTATCTGAAATATGAGCGACGTAAATTGAACAAATGTGATAGAATATCCCTGAAATCTTATATTAAACAAAATATAAAATGATCTAATCGGGTCTGTGAATGCCCTATCATAGAAGTTTAGTAGTGCGTTTTACTCGCCATTCCACGCGCTTTAAGATGCCGCCTAGCCAACTACGCCATCTGAAATAGGAGCGACGTAAGTTGAACAAATGTGATAGAATTACGCTGAATTCTTACATTAACCCTTAATGTAAAATGATCTAATCGGGTCTTTGTTTGCACTACCCTAGAAGTTTAATAGTGCATTTCACTCGTCACTTCATGCGCTTTCACATGCCGCTAAGCACAATAAGTTATCTGTAATAGGAGCGACGTAAATTGAACAAATGTGATAGAATTTCGCTGAAATCTTATATTAACCAAAATATAAAATGATCTAATCGGGTCTCTGATTGTCCTATCATAGATGTTTAGTAGTGCATTTTACGCGCCATTCCACGCGCTTTTAAGATGCCGCCTAGCCAGTACGCTATCTGAAATAGGAGCGACGTAAGTTGAACAAATGTGATAGAATTTCGCAGAATTCTTATATTAACGAAAATATAAAATGATCTAATCTGTTCTCTGTTCGCCCTAGCCTAGAAGTTGGATAGTGCATTTTGTTCGCCATTTGATGCGCTTGAGAGGCCGCTAAGCCCAATAAGCTGTCTGAAATAGGAGCGACGTAAATTGAACAAATGTGAAAGAATTTCGCTGAATTCTTATATAACCAAAATTTAAATGATCTAATCGGGTCTCTGTTTGCCCTACCGTAGAAGTTTAATCGTGCATTTTACACGCCATTTCATGCGCTTTGAGATGCCGCTTAGCCCAATACGCTATCTGAAATAGGAGCGACGTAAGTTGAACAATGTGATAGAATTTTGCTGAATTCTTAAATTAACCATAATATAAAATGATCTAATCGGGTCTCTGTTGCACTACCCTAGAAGTTTAATTGTGCATTTCACTCGTCACTTCATGCGCTTTCAGATGCCGCTAAGCACAATAAGTTATCTGTAATAGGAGCGACGTAAATTTTACAAATGTGATAGAATTTCGTTGGAATTCTTATATTAACCAAAATATAAAATGATCTAATCGGGTCCCTGATTGCCCTATCATAGAAGTTTAATAGTGCATTTTACTCGCCATTCCACGCGCTTTAAGATGACGCTAGCCCAGTACGCTATCTGAAATAGGAGCGACGTAACTTGAACAAATGTGATAGAATCACGCTGCATTCTTATATTAACCGTAATATAAATGATGTAATAGGGTCTCTGTTTGCCTTATCCTAGAAGTATAATAGTGCATTATACTCGCCATTTCATGCGCTTTTAGATGCCGCTTAGCCCTGGACGCTATCTGTAATAGGAACGACGTAAATTGAACAAATGTGAGAGATTTTGCTGAATTCTTAAATTAACCATAATATAAAATGACCTAATCGGGTCCTCTGTTCGCCCTAGCCTAGAAGTTTAATAGTGCATTTTGTTCGCCATTTCATGCGCTTTGAGACGCCGCTAAGCCCAATAAGCTGTCTGAAATAGGAGCGACGTAAATTGAACAAATGTGATAGAATTTCGCTGAATTCTTAAATTAACCATAATATAAAATGATCTCATCGGGTCTCTGATTGCCCTATCACAGATGTTTAATAGTGCATTTTACTCGCCATTGCATGTGCTTTGAGATGCCGCATAGCCCAATACGCTATCTGAAATAGGAGCTACGTAAATTGAAACAAATGTGATAGAATTTCCGTGAATTCTTATATTAACCTTAATGTAAAATGATCTAATCGGGTCTCTGTTCGCCCTACCATAGAAGTCTAATAGTGCATTTCACTCGCCATTTCATGCGCTTTGAGATGCCGCTTAGCCCAATACGCTATCTGAAATAGGAGCGACGTAAGTTGAACAAATGTGATAGAATTTCGCTGAATTCTTTTATTAACCTTTAATGTAAATGAATGATCTGATCGGGTCTCTGTTCGCCCTAGCGTAGAAGTTTAATAGTGCATTTTATTCGCCATTTCATGCGCTTTGAGAGGCCGCTTAGCCGAATACGCTATCTGAAATAGGAGCGACGTGAATTGAACAAATGTGACAGAATTTCCGTGAATCCTTGTATTAACCTTAATGTAAAATGATCTATTCGGGTCTCTGTTCGCCCCTACCATAGAAGTCTAATGGTGCATTTCACTCGCCATTTCATGCGCTTTGAGATGCCGCTTAGCCCAATACGCTATCTGAAATAGGAGCGACGTAAGTGGAACAAATGTGATGGAATTTCGCTGAATTCTTTTATTAACCATAATGTAAAATGATCTGATCGGGTCTCTGGTCGCCCTATCCTAGAAGTTTAATAGTGCATTTTATTCGCCACTCATGCGCTTTGAGATGCCGCTTAGCCGAATACGCTATCTGAAATAGGAGCGACGTAAATTGAACAAATGTGATACAATATCCCTGAAATATTATATTAAACAAAATATAAATGATCAAATCGGGTCTCTGATTGCCCTATCATAGAAGTTTAGTAGTGCATTTTACTCGCCATTCCACGCGCTTTAAGATGCCGCCTAGCCCAGTACGCTATCTGAAATAGGAGCGACGTAAGTTGAACAAATGTGATAGAATTACGCTGAATTCTTACAATAACCATAATGTAAAATTATCTAATCGGGTCTCTGTTTGCACTACCCTAGAAGTTTAATAGGCATTTCACTCGTCCACTTCATGCGCTTTGAGGTGCCGCTAAGCACAATAAGTTATCTCTAATAGGAGCGACGTAAATTGAACAAATGTGATACAATTTCGCTGAATCTCATATTAACCAAATATAAAATGATCTAACCGGGTCTCTGTTTGCCCTACCCTAGAAGTTTAATCGTGCATTTTACACGCCATTTCATGCGCTTTGAGATGCCGCTTAGCCCAATACGCTATCTGAAATAGGAGCGACGTAAATTGAACAATGTGATAGAATTTCGCTGAATTCTTAAATTAACCATAATATAAAATGATCTAATCGGGTCCCTGTTTGCCCTACCCTAGAAGTTTAATAGTGCATTTCACTCGTCATTTCATGCGCTTGAGATGCCGCTTAGCCCAATACGATATCTGAAATAGGAGCGACGTAAATTGAAGAAATGTGATAGAATTACGCTGAATTCTTATATTAACCGTAATATAAAATGATCTAATCGGTCTCTGTTTGCCTTACCCTAGAAGTTTAATAGTGCATTTTACTCGCCATTTCATGCGCTTTGAGATGCCGCTTATCCCAATACGCTATCTGAAATAGGAGCGACGTAAATTGAACAAATGTGATAGAATTTCGCTGAATTCTTAAATTAACCATAATATCAAATGATCTAATCGGGTCTCTGTTTGCCCTACCCTAGAAGTTTAATAGTGCATTTCACTCGTCATTTCATGCGCTTTGAGACGCCGCTTCGCCCAATAAGCTATTTGAAATAGGAGCGACATAAATTGAACAAATGTCATATAATTTCGCTGAATTCTTAAATTAACCTTAATATAAAATGATCTAATCGGGTCTCTGGTTTCCCTACCATAGAAGTTTAATAGTGCATTTTACTCGCCATTCCACGCACCCTAAGAGGCCGTCTAGCACAGTACGCTATCTGAAATAGGAGCGACGTAAATTGAACAAATGTGATAGAATTTTGCTGAATTCTTAAATTAACCATAATATAAAATGATCTAATCGGGTCTCTGTTTGCTCTACCCTAGAAGTTTAATAGTGCATGTTACTCGCAATTTCATGCGCTTTGAGGTGCCGCTTAACCCAATACGCTATCTGCAATAGGAGCGCCGTAAATTGAACAAACGTGATAGAATTTTGCTGAATTCTTAAATTAACCATAGTACAAAATGATCTAATCGGGTCTCTGTTTGCCCTACCCTAGAAGTGTAATAGTGCATTTTGCTCGCCATTTCATGCGCTTTGAGATGCCGCTTAGCCCAATACGCTATCTGAAATAGGAGCCACGTAAATTGAACAAATGTGATTGAATATCGCTGAATCTTAAATTAACTATATATAAAATGATCTAATGGGGTCACTGATTGCCCTACCCTAGAAGTTTAATAGTGCATTTTACTCGCCATTTCATGCGCTCTGAGATGCCGCTTAGCCCAATACGCTATCGGAAATATGATCGACATAAATTGAACAAATGTGATAGGATTTCGCTGAATTCTTGTATTAACAAAAATATAAAATGATCTAATCGGGTCTCTGTTTGCCTTATCCTAGAAGTTTAGTATTGCATTTTACTCGCCATTTCATGCGCTTTGAGATGCCGCTTATGCCCAATACGCTATCTGAAATAGGAGCGACTTAAATTGAACAAATGTGATAGAATTACGCTGAATTCTTATATTAACCTTAATGTAAAATGATCTAATCGGGTCTCTGTTCGCCCGACCCTAGAAGTTTAATAGTGCATTTCACACGTCATTTCATGCGCTTTCAGTTGCCGCTTAGCCCAATACGCTATCTGAAATAGGAGCGACGTAAATTGAACAAATGTGATAGAATTTCCCTGACATCTTATATTAAACAAAATATAAAATGATCTAATCGGGTCTGTGAATGCCCTATCATAGAAGTTTAATAGTGCATTTTACTCGCCATTCCACGCGGTTTAAGATGCCGGCCAGCCCAGTACGCTATCTGAAATAGGAGCGACGTAATTTGAAGAAATGTGATAGAATTACGCTGAATTCTTATATTAACCGTAATATAAAATGATCTAATCGGGTCTCTGCTTGCCCTACCCTAGAAGTTTAATAGTGCATTTTACTCGTCATTTCATGCGCTTTGAGATGCCGCTTTGCCCAATACGCTATCGGAAATAGAAGCGACGTAAATTGAACGAATGTGATAGAATTTCGCTGAATTCTTAAATTAACCATAACATAAATGATCTAATCGGGTCTCTGTTTGCCCTACCCTAGAAGTTTAATAGTGCATTTACTCGTCACTTCATGCGCTTTGAGATGCCGCTTAGCCCAATACGCTATCTGAAATAGGAGCGATGTAAATTGATCAAATGTGATTGAATTTCGCTGAATTCTTTTATTAACCATAATGTAAATGATCTAATCGGGTCTCTGTTCGCCCTAGCCTAGAAGTTTAAAAGTGTGTTTTTACTCGCCATTTCATGCGCTTCGAGATGCCGCTTCGCCAATACGCTATCTGAATTAGGAGCGACGTAAATTGAACAAATGTGAGAGAATTTCGCTGAATTCTTAAATTAACTATAATATAAAATGATCTAATCGGGTCTCTGCTTGCCCTACCCTAGAAGTTTAATAATGCATTTCACGCGTCACTTCATGCGCTTTGAGATGCCGCTAAGCCCATAAGCTATCTGAAATAGGAGCGACGTAAATTCAACAAATGTGATAGAATTTCCGTGAATTCTTATATTCACCTTAATGTAAAATGATCCTCTTCGGGTCTCTGTTCGCCCTACCATAGAAGTCTAATAGTGCATTTCACTCGCCATTCATGCGCTTTGAGATTGCCGCTTAGCCCAATACGCTATCTGAAATTGGAA
>CAKAJE020000040.1:0-111651 GCA_916610135.2 Macropis europaea | reverse complement strand
AGATGCCGCTTAGCCCAATACGCTATCTGAAATAGGAGCGACGTAAATTGAACAAATGTGATAGAATTTCGCTGAATTCTTATATTAACCAAAATATAAAATGATCTAATCGGGTCTCTGATTGCCCTATCATAGAAGTTTAATAGTGCATTTTACTCGCCATTTCACGCGATTTAAGATGCCGCCTAGCCCAGTACGCTATCTGAAATAGGAGCTACGTAAGTTGAACGAATGTAACAGAATTACGCTGATTTCTTATATTAACCGTAATATAAAATGATCTAATCGGGTCTCTGTTTGCCTTATCCTAGAAGTTTAATAGTGCATTTTACTCGCCCTTTCGTGCGCTTTGAGATGCCGCTTAGCCCAATACGCTATCTGAAATAGGAGCGACGTAAATTGAACAAATGTGATAGAATTTCGCTGAATTCTTATATTAACCAAAATATAAAATGATCTAATCCGGTCTCTGTTTGCCCTACCCTAGAAGTTGAGTAGTGCATTGTACGAGCCATTTCTTGCGCTTTGAGATGCAGCTTAGCCCAATACGCTATCTGAAATAGGAGCGACGTAAATTGAACAAATGTGATAGAATTTCGCTGAATTCTTATTTTAACCTTAATGTAAAATGATCTAATCGGGTCTTTGTTCGCCCTACCCTAGAAGTTTAATAGTGCATTTCACTCGTCATTTCATGCGCTTTGAGTTGCCGCTTAGCCCAATAAGCTATCTGAAATAGGAGTGACGTAAATTGAACAAATGTGATAGAACTTCGCTGAATTCTTATATTAACCGTAATATAAAATGTTCTTATCGGGTCTCTGATTGCCCTACCCTAGAAGTTTAATAGTCTATTTTACTCGCCCTTTCGTGCGCTTTGAGATGCCGCTTAGCCCAATACGCTATCTGAAATAGGAGCGACGTAAATTGAACAATTGTGATAGAATTTCGCTGGATTCTTATATTACCCAAAATATAAAATGAACTAATCGGGTCTCTGATTGCCCTATCAATGAAGTTTAATAGTGCATTTTACTCGCCATTCCACGCGGTTTAAGTTGCCGCCTAGCCCAGTACGCTATCTGAAATAGGAGCTACGTAACTTGAACAAATGTGACAGAATTACGCTGAATTCTTATATTAACCGTAATATAAAATGATCTAATCGGGTCTCTGTTTGCCTTATCCTAGAAGTTTAATAGTGCATTTTACTCGCCATTTCATGCGCTTTGAGAGGCCGGTTAGCCCAATAAGCTATCTGAAATAGGAGCGATGTAACTTGAACAAATGTGATAGAATTTCGCTGAATTCTTAAATTAACCATAATATGAAATGACCTAATCGGGTCTCTGTTTGCCCTACCCTAGAAGTTTAATAGAGCATTTTACTCGTCATTTCATGCGCTTTGAGATGCCGCCTAGCCCAGTACGCTATCTGAAATAGGAGCGACGTAAATGGAACAAATGTGATAGAATTACGCCGCATTCTTATATTTACCGTAATATAAAATGATCTAATCGGTTCTCTGTTTGCCTTATCCTAGAAGTTTAATAGGGCATTTTACTCGTCATTTCATGCGCTTTGAGATGCCGCTTAGCCCAATACGCTATCTGAAATAGGAGCGACGCAAATTGAACAAATGCGATAGAATATCGCTGAATTCTTATATTAACCATAATATAAAATGATGTCATCGGGTCTCTGTTCGCCCTACCCAAGAAGTATAATAGTGCATTTCCCTCGTCATTTCATGCGCATTGAGATGCCGCTTAGCCCAATAGCTATCTGAAATAGGAGCGACGTAAATTGAACAAATGTGATAGAATTTCCCTGAAATCTTATATTAACCGTAATATAAAATGATCTAATCGGGTCTCTGTTTGCATTACTCTCGAAGTTTAATAGTGCATTTTACTAACCTTTCCACGCGCTTTAAGATGCCGCCTATCTGAGTACGCTATCTGAAATAGGAGCGACGTAAGTTGAACAAATGTGATAGAATAACGCTGAATTCTTATATTAACCGTAATATAAAATGGTCTAATCGGGTCTCCATTTGCCTTATCCTAGAAGTTTAATAGTGCATTTTACTCGCCATTTCATGCGCATGGAGATGCAGCTTAGCCCAATACGCTATTTGAAATAGGAGCGATGTAAATTGAACAAATGTGATAGAATTTCGCTGAATTCTTAAATTAACCATAATATGAAATGTCCTAATCGGGTCTCTGTTCGCCCTACCCAAGAAGTTTAATAGTGCATTTCTCTCGTCATTTCATACGCTTTGAGATGCCGCTTAGCCCAATACGCTATCTGAAATAGGAGCGACGTAAATTGAACAAATGTGATAGAATTTCCCTGAAATCTTATATTAAACAATACATAAAATGATCTAATCGGGTCTCTGTTTGCATTACCCTCGAAGTTTAATAGTGCATTTTACTCGCCTTTCCACGCGCTTTAAGATGCCGCCTCTCCGAGTACGCTATCTGAAATAGGAGCGACGTAAGTTGAACAAATGTGATAGAATAACGCTGAATTCTTATATTAACCGTAATATAAAATGGTCTAATCGGATCTCCGTTTGCCTTATCCTAGAAGTTTATTAGTGCATTTTACTCGTCTTTCCATGCGCTTTGAGATGCCGCTTAGCCCAATACGCTATCTGAAATAGGAGCGATGTAAATTGAACAAATGTGATAGAATTTCCCTGAAATCTTATATTAACCGTAATATAAAATGATCTAATCGGGTCTCTGTTTGCATTACTCTCGAAGTTTAATAGTGCATTTTACTCACCTTTCCACGCGCTTTATGATGCCGCCTATCCGAGTACGCTATCTGAAATAGGAGCGACGTAAGTTGAACAAATGTGATAGAATAACGCTGAATTCTTATATTAACCGTAATATAAAATGGTCTAATCGGATCTCCGTTTGCCTTATCCTAGAAGTTTATTAGTGCATTTTACTCGTCATTCCATGCGCTTTGAGATGCCGCTTAGCCCAATACGCTATCTGAAATAGGAGCGATGTAAATTGAACAAATGTGATAGAATTTCGATGAATTCATTTATATAACCAAAATATAAAATGATCTAATCGGGTCTCTGATTGCCCTACCCCAGAAGTTTAATAGTGCATTTTACTCGCCATTTCATGCGCTTTGAGATGCCGCTTAGCCCAATACGCTATCTGAAATAGGAGCGACGTAAATTGAACAAATGTGATAGAATTTCGCTGAATTCTTAAATTAACCATAATATAAAATGATCTAATGGGGTCTCTGTTTGCCCTACCCTAGAAGTTTAATAGTGCATTTTACTCGCCATTTCTTGCGCTTTGAGATGCAACTTAGCACAAGTCGCTATCTGAAATAGGAGCGATGTAAATTGAACAAATGTGATAGAATTTCGCTGAATTCTTATATTAACCTTAATGTAAAATGATCTAATCGGGTCTTTGTTCGCCCTACCCAGGAAGTTTAATAGCGCATTTCACTCGTCATTTCATGCGCTTTGCGATGCCGCTTAGCCCAATAAGCTATCTGAAATTGGAGCGACGTATATTGAACAAATGTGATAGAATTTCGCTGAATTCTTATATTAACCAAAATATAAAATGATCTAATCGGGTCTCTGATTGCCCTATCATAGAAGTTTAATAGTGCATTTTACTCGCCATTCCACGCGCTTTAAGATGCCGCCTAGCCCAATACGCTATCTGAAATGGGAGCGACGTAAAATGAACAAATGTGATAGGATTTCGCTGAATTCTTAAATTAACCATAATATAAAATGATCTAATCGGGTCTATATGTGCCCAACCCTAGAAGCTTAATAGTGCATTTTACTCGCCATTTCTTGCGCTTTGAGATGCCGCTTAGCCCAATACGCTATCTGAAGTAGGAGCGACGTAAATTGAACAAATGTGATAGAATTTCGCTGAATTCTTATTTTAACCTTAATGTAAAATGATCTAATCGGGTCTTTGTTCGCCCTGCCCTAGAAGTTTAGAAGTGCATTTTACTCGCCCTTCCACGCGCTTTAAGATGCCGCCTAGCCCAGTACACTATCTGAAATAGGAGCGACGTTAGTTGAACAAATGTGATAGAATTACGCTGAATTCTTTTATTAACCGTAATATAAAATGATCTATTCGGGTGTCTGTTCGCCCTACCCTAGAAGTTTAATAGTGCATTTTACTCGCCCTTTCGTGCGCTTTGAGATGCCGCTTAGCCCAATACGCTATCTGAAATAGGAGCGACGTAAATTGAACAAATGTGATAGAATTTCGCTGGATTCTTATATTAACCAAAATATAAAATGATCTTATCGGGTCTCTGATTGCCCTATCATAGAAGTTTAATAGTGCATTTTACTCGCCATTTCACGCGATTTAAGATGCCGCCTAGCCCAGTACGCTATCTGAAATAGGAGCTACGTAAGTTGTACGAATGTGACAGAATTACGCTGATTTCTTATATTAACCGTAATATAAAATGATCTAATCGGGTCTCTGTTTGCCTTATCCTAGAAGTTTAATAGTGCATTTTACTCGCCCTTTCGTGCGCTTTGAGATGCCGCTTAGCCCAATACGCTATCTGAAATAGGAGCGACGTAAATTGAACAAATGTGATAGAATTTCGCTGAATTCTTATATTAACCAAAATATAAAATGATCTAATCCGGTCTCTGTTTGCCCTACCCTAGAAGTTGAGTAGTGCATTGTACGAGCCATTTCTTGCGCTTTGAGATGCAGCTTAGCCCAATACGCTATCTGAAATAGGAGCGACGTAAATTGAACAAATGTGATAGAATTTCGCTGAATTCTTATTTTAACCTTAATGTAAAATGATCTAATCGGGTCTTTGTTCGCCCTACCCTAGAAGTTTAATAGTGCATTTCACTCGTCATTTCATGCGCTTTGAGTTGCCGCTTAGCCCAATAAGCTATCTGAAATAGGAGCGACGTAAATTGAACAAATGTGATAGAACTTCGCTGAATTCTTATATTAACCGTAATATAAAATGTTCTTATCGGGTCTCCGTTTGCCTTATCCTAGAAGTTTATTAGTGCATTTTACTCGTCATTCCATGCGCTTTGAGATGCCGCTTAGCCCAATACGCTATCTGAAATAGGAGCGATGTAAATTGAATAAATGAGATAGAATTTTGCTGAATTCTTAAATTAACCATAATATAAAATGATGTAATCGGGTCTCTGTTCGACCCACCCAAGAAGTTTAATAGTGCATTTCTCTCGTCATTTCATGCGCTTTGAGATGCCGCTTAGCCCAATAGCTATCTGAAATAGGAGCGACGTAAATTGAACAAATGTGATAGAATTTCCCTGAAATCTTATATTAAAGAAAATATAAAATGATCTAAACGGGACTCTGATTGCCCTATCATAGACGTTTAGTAGTGCATTTTACTCGCCCTTCCACGCACTTTAAGATGCCGCCTAGCCCAGTACACTATCTGAAATAGGAGCGACGTAAATTGAAAAAATGTGATAAAATTTCGCTGAATTCTTATATTAACCAAAATATAAAATGATCTAATGGGGTCTCTGTTTGCCCTACCCTAGAAGTTTAATAGTGCATTTTACTCGCCATTTCTTGCGCTTTGAGACGCCGCTTAGCCCAATACGCTGTCTGAAATAGGAGCGACGTAAAATGAACAAATGTGATAGGATTTCGCTGAATTCTTAAAATAACCATAATATAAAATGATCTAATCGGGTCTATATGTGCCCAACCCTAGAAGCTTAATAGTGCAGTTTACTCGCCATTTCTTGCGCTTTGAGATGCCGCTTAGCCCAGTACGCTATCTGAAATAGGAGCGATGTAAATTGAACAAATGTGATAGAATTTCGATGAATTCATTTATTAACCAAAATATAAAATGATCTAATCGGGTCTCTGATTGCCCTATCATAGAAGTTTAATAGTGCATTTTACTCGCCATTTCACGCGATTTAAGATGCCGCCTAGCCCAGTACGCTATCTGAAATAGGAGCTACGTAAGTTGAACGAATGTGACAGAATTACGCTGATTTCTTATATTAACCGTAATATAAAATGATCTAATCGGGTCTCTGTTTGCCTTATCCTAGAAGTTTAATAGTGCATTTTACTCGCCCTTTCGTGCGCTTTGAGATGCCGCTTAGCCCAATACGCTATCTGAAATAGGAGCGACGTAAATTGAACAAATGTGATAGAATTTCGCTGAATTCTTATATTAACCAAAATATAAAATGATCTAATCCGGTCTCTGTTTGCCCTACCCTAGAAGTTGAGTAGTGCATTGTACGAGCCATTTCTTGAGCTTTGAGATGCAGCTTAGCCCAATACGCTATCTGAAATAGGAGCGACGGAAATTGAACAAATGTGATAGAATTTCGCTGAATTCTTATTTTAACCTTAATGTAAAATGATCTAATCGGGTCTTTGTTCGCCCTACCCTAGAAGTTTAATAGTGCATTTCACTCGTCATTTCATGCGCTTTGAGTTGCCGCTTAGCCCAATAAGCTATCTGAAATAGGAGCGACGTAAATTGAACAAATGTGATAGAACTTCGCTGAATTCTTATATTAACCGTAATATAAAATGTTCTTATCGGGTCTCTGATTGCCCTACCATAGAAGTTTAATAGTCTATTTTACTCGCCCTTTCGTGCGCTTTGAGATGCCGCTTAGCCCAATACGCTATCCGAAATAGGAGCGACGTAAATTGAACAAATGTGATAGAATTTCGCTGGATTCTTATATTACCCAAAATATAAAATGAACTAATCGGGTCTCTGATTGCCCTATCAATGAAGTTTAATAGTGCATTTTACTCGCCATTCCACGCGGTTTAAGTTGCCGCCTAGCCCAGTACGCTATCTGAAATAGGAGCTACGTAACTTGAACAAATGTGACAGAATTACGCTGAATTCTTATATTAACCGTAATATAAAATGATCTAATCGGGTCTCTGTTTGCCTTATCCTAGAAGTTTAATAGTGCATTTTACTCGCCATTTCATGCGCTTTGAGAGGCCGGTTAGCCCAATAAGCTATCTGAAATAGGAGCCATGTAACTTGAACAAATGTGATAGAATTTCGCTGAATTCTTAAATTAACCATAATATGAAATGACCTAATCGGGTCTCTGTTTGCCCTACCCTAGAAGTTTAATAGAGCATTTTACTCGTCATTTCATGCGCTTTGAGATGCCGCCTAGCCCAGTACGCTATCTGAAATAGGTGCGACGTAAATGGAACAAATGTGATAGAATTACGCCGCATTCTTATATTTACCGTAATATAAAATGATCTAATCGGTTCTCTGTTTGCCTTATCCTAGAAGTTTAATAGGGCATTTTACTCGTCATTTCATGCGCTTTGAGATGCCGCTTAGCCCAATACGCTATCTGAAATAGGAGCGACGCAAATTGAACAAATGCGATAGAATATCGCTGAATTCTTATATTAACCATAATATAAAATGATGTCATCGGGTCTCTGTTCGCCCTACCCAAGAAGTATAATAGTGCATTTCCCTCGTCATTTCATGCGCATTGAGATGCCGCTTAGCCCAATAGCTATCTGAAATAGGAGCGACGTAAATTGAACAAATGTGATAGAATTTCCCTGAAATCTTATATTAACCGTAATATAAAATGATCTAATCGGGTCTCTGTTTGCATTACTCTCGAAGTTTATTAGTGCATTTTACTAACCTTTCCACGCGCTTTAAGATGCCGCCTATCTGAGTACGCTATCTGAAATAGGAGCGACGTAAGTTGAACAAATGTGATAGAATAACGCTGAATTCTTATATTAACCGTAATATAAAATGGTCTAATCGGGTCTCCATTTGCCTTATCCTAGAAGTTTAATAGTGCATTTTACTCGCCATTTCATGCGCATGGAGATGCAGCTTAGCCCAATACGCTATTTGAAATAGGAGCGATGTAAATTGAACAAATGTGATAGAATTTCGCTGAATTCTTAAATTAACCATAATATGAAATGTCCTAATCGGGTCTCTGTTCGCCCTACCCAAGAAGTTTAATAGTGCATTTCTCTCGTCATTTCATACGCTTTGAGATGCCGCTTAGCCCAATACGCTATCTGAAATAGGAGCGACGTAAATTGAACAAATGTGATAGAATTTCCCTGAAATCTTATATTAAACAATACATAAAATGATCTAATCGGGTCTCTGTTTGCATTACCCTCGAAGTTTAATAGTGCATTTTACTCGCCTTTCCACGCGCTTTAAGATGCCGCCTCTCCGAGTACGCTATCTGAAATAGGAGCGACGTAAGTTGAACAAATGTGATAGAATAACGCTGAATTCTTATATTAACCGTAATATAAAATGGTCTAATCGGATCTCCGTTTGCCTTATCCTAGAAGTTTATTAGTGCATTTTACTCGTCTTTCCATGCGCTTTGAGATGCCGCTTAGCCCAATACGCTATCTGAAATAGGAGCGATGTAAATTGAACAAATGTGATAGAATTTCCCTGAAATCTTATATTAACCGTAATATAAAATGATCTAATCGGGTCTCTGTTTGCATTACTCTCGAAGTTTAATAGTGCATTTTACTCACCTTTCCACGCGCTTTATGATGCCGCCTATCCGAGTACGCTATCTGAAATAGGAGCGACGTAAGTTGAACAAATGTGATAGAATAACGCTGAATTCTTATATTAACCGTAATATAAAATGGTCTAATCGGATCTCCGTTTGCCTTATCCTAGAAGTTTATTAGTGCATTTTACTCGTCATTCCATGCGCTTTGAGATGCCGCTTAGCCCAATACGCTATCTGAAATAGGAGCGATGTAAATTGAACAAATGAGATAGAATTTTGCTGAATTCTTAAATTAACCATAATATAAAATGATGTAATCGGGTCTCTGTTCGACCCACCCAAGAAGTTTAATAGTGCATTTCTCTCGTCATTTCATGCGCTTTGAGATGCCGCTTAGCCCAATAGCTATCTGAAATAGGAGCGACGTAAATTGAACAAATGTGATAGAATTTCCCTGAAATCTTATATTAAAGAAAATATAAAATGATCTAAACGGGACTCTGATTGCCCTATCATAGACGTTTAGTAGTGCATTTTACTCGCCCTTCCACGCACTTTAAGATGCCGCCTAGCCCAGTACACTATCTGAAATAGGAGCGACGTAAATTGAAAAAATGTGATAGAATTTCGCTGGATTCTTATATTAACCAAAATATAAAATGATCTAATCGGGTCTCTGATTGCCCTATCATAGAAGTTTAATAGTGCATTTTACTCGCCATTTCACGCGCTTTAAGTTGCCGCCTAGCCCAGTACGCTATCTGAAATAGGAGCTACGTAAGTAGAACAAATGTCACAGAATTACGCTGAATTCTTATATTAACCGTAATATAAAATGACCTAATCGGGTCTCTGTTTGCCTTATCCTAGAAGTTTAATAGTGCATTTTACTCGCCATTTCTTGCGCTTTGAGATGCCGCTTAGCCCAGTACGCTATCTGAAATAGGAGCGATGTAAATTGAACAAATGTGATAGAATTTCGATGAATTCATTTATATAACCAAAATATAAAATGATCTAATCGGGTCTCTGATTGCCCTACCCCAGAAGTTTAATAGTGCATTTTACTCGCCATTTCATGCGCTTTGAGATGCCGCTTAGCCCAATACGCTATCTGAAATAGGAGCGACGTAAATTGAACAAATGTGATAGAATTTCGCTGAATTCTTAAATTAACCATAATATAAAATGATCTAATGGGGTCTCTGTTTGCCCTACCCTAGAAGTTTAATAGTGCATTTTACTCGCCATTTCTTGCGCTTTGAGATGCCACTTAGCACAAGTCGCTATCTGAAATAGGAGCGATGTAAATTGAACAAATGTGATAGAATTTCGCTGAATTCTTATATTAACCTTAATGTAAAATGATCTAATCGGGTCTTTGTTCGCCCTACCCAGGAAGTTTAATAGCGCATTTCACTCGTCATTTCATGCGCTTTGCGATGCCGCTTAGCCCAATAAGCTATCTGAAATTGGAGCGACGTATATTGAACAAATGCGATAGAATTTCGCTGAATTCTTATATTAACCAAAATATAAAATGATCTAATCGGGTCTCTGATTGCCCTATCATAGAAGTTTAATAGTGCATTTTACTCGCCATTCCACGCGCTTTAAGATGCCGCCTAGCCCAATACGCTATCTGAAATGGGAGCGACGTAAAATGAACAAATGTGATAGGACTTCGCTGAATTCTTAAATTAACCATAATATAAAATGATCTAATCGGGTCTATATGTGCCCAACCCTAGAAGCTTAATAGTGCATTTTACTCGCCATTTCTTGCGCTTTGAGATGCCGCTTAGCCCAATACGCTATCTGAAGTAGGAGCGACGTAAATTGAACAAATGTGATAGAATTTCGCTGAATTCTTATTTTAACCTTAATGTAAAATGATCTAATCGGGTCTTTGTTCGCCCTGCCCTAGAAGTTTAGAAGTGCATTTACTCGCCCTTCCACGCGCTTTAAGATGCCGCCTAGCCCAGTACACTATCTGAAATAGGAGCGACGTTAGTTGAACAAATGTGATAGAATTACGCTGAATTCTTTTATTAACCGTAATATAAAATGATCTATTCGGGTGTCTGTTCGCCCTACCCTAGAAGTTTAATAGTGCATTTTACTCGCCCTTTCGTGCGCTTTGAGATGCCGCTTAGCCCAATACGCTATCTGAAATAGGAGCGACGTAAATTGAACAAATGTGATAGAATTTCGCTGGATTCTTATATTAACCAAAATATAAAATGATCTTATCGGGTCTCTGATTGCCCTACCCTAGAAGTTTAATAGTGCATTTTACTCGTCCTTTCGTGCGCTGTGAGATGCCGCTTAGCCCAATACGCTATCTGAAATAGGAGCGACGTAAATTGAACAAATGTGATAGAATTTCGCTGAATTCTTATATTAACCAAAATATAAAATGATCTAATCGGGTCTCTGATTGCCCTATCATAGAAGTTTAATAGTGCATTTTACTCGCCATTTCACGCGATTTAAGATGCCGCCTAGCCCAGTACGCTATCTGAAATAGGAGCTACGTAAGTTGTACGAATGTGACAGAATTACGCTGATTTCTTATATTAACCGTAATATAAAATGATCTAATCGGGTCTCTGTTTGCCTTATCCTAGAAGTTTAATAGTGCATTTTACTCGCCCTTTCGTGCGCTTTGAGATGCCGCTTAGCCCAATACGCTATCTGAAATAGGAGCGACGTAAATTGAACAAATGTGATAGAATTTCGCTGAATTCTTATATTAACCAAAATATAAAATGATCTAATCCGGTCTCTGTTTGCCCTACCCTAGAAGTTGAGTAGTGCATTGTACGAGCCATTTCTTGCGCTTTGAGATGCAGCTTAGCCCAATACGCTATCTGAAATAGGAGCGACGTAAATTGAACAAATGTGATAGAATTTCGCTGAATTCTTATTTTAACCTTAATGCAAAATGATCTAATCGGGTCTTTGTTCGCCCTACCCTAGAAGTTTAATAGTGCATTTCACTCGTCATTTCATGCGCTTTGAGTTGCCGCTTAGCCCAATAAGCTATCTGAAATAGGAGCGACGTAAATTGAACAAATGTGATAGAACTTCGCTGAATTCTTATATTAACCGTAATATAAAATGTTCTTATCGGGTCTCTGATTGCCCTACCCTAGAAGTTTAATAGTCTATTTTACTCGCCCTTTCGTGCGCTTTGAGATGCCGCTTAGCCCAATACGCTATCTGAAATAGGAGCGACGTAAATTGAACAATTGTGATAGAATTTCGCTGGATTCTTGTATTACCCAAAATATAAAATGAACTAATCGGGTCTCTGATTGCCCTATCAATGAAGTTTAATAGTGCATTTTACTCGCCATTCCACGCGGTTTAAGTTGCCGCCTAGCCCAGTACGCTATCTGAAATAGGAGCTACGTAACTTGAACAAATGTGACAGAATTACGCTGAATTCTTATATTAACCGTAATATAAAATGATCTAATCGGGTCTCTGTTTGCCTTATCCTAGAAGTTTAATAGTGCATTTTACTCGCCATTTCATGCGCTTTGAGAGGCCGGTTAGCCCAATAAGCTATCTGAAATAGGAGCGATGTAACTTGAACAAATGTGATAGAATTTCGCTGAATTCTTAAATTAACCATAATATGAAATGACCTAATCGGGTCTCTGTTTGCCCTACCCTAGAAGTTTAATAGAGCATTTTACTCGTCATTTCATGCGCTTTGAGATGCCGCCTAGCCCAGTACGCTATCTGAAATAGGAGCGACGTAAATGGAACAAATGTGATAGAATTACGCCGCATTCTTATATTTACCGTAATATAAAATGATCTAATCGGTTCTCTGTTTGCCTTATCCTAGAAGTTTAATAGGGCATTTTACTCGTCATTTCATGCGCTTTGAGATGCCGCTTAGCCCAATACGCTATCTGAAATAGGAGCGACGCAAATTGAACAAATGCGATAGAATATCGCTGAATTCTTATATTAACCATAATATAAAATGATGTCATCGGGTCTCTGTTCGCCCTACCCAAGAAGTATAATAGTGCATTTCCCTCGTCATTTCATGCGCATTGAGATGCCGCTTAGCCCAATAGCTATCTGAAATAGGAGCGACGTAAATTGAACAAATGTGATAGAATTTCCCTGAAATCTTATATTAACCGTAATATAAAATGATCTAATCGGGTCTCTGTTTGCATTACTCTCGAAGTTTAATAGTGCATTTTACTAACCTTTCCACGCGCTTTAAGATGCCGCCTATCTGAGTACGCTATCTGAAATAGGAGCGACGTAAGTTGAACAAATGTGATAGAATAACGCTGAATTCTTATATTAACCGTAATATAAAATGGTCTAATCGGGTCTCCATTTGCCTTATCCTAGAAGTTTAATAGTGCATTTTACTCGCCATTTCATGCGCATGGAGATGCAGCTTAGCCCAATACGCTATTTGAAATAGGAGCGATGTAAATTGAACAAATGTGATAGAATTTCGCTGAATTCTTAAATTAACCATAATATGAAATGTCCTAATCGGGTCTCTGTTCGCCCTACCCAAGAAGTTTAATAGTGCATTTCTCTCGTCATTTCATACGCTTTGAGATGCCGCTTAGCCCAATACGCTATCTGAAATAGGAGCGACGTAAATTGAACAAATGTGATAGAATTTCCCTGAAATCTTATATTAAACAATACATAAAATGATCTAATCGGGTCTCTGTTTGCATTACCCTCGAAGTTTAATAGTGCATTTTACTCGCCTTTCCACGCGCTTTAAGATGCCGCCTCTCCGAGTACGCTATCTGAAATAGGAGCGACGTAAGTTGAACAAATGTGATAGAATAACGCTGAATTCTTATATTAACCGTAATATAAAATGGTCTAATCGGATCTCCGTTTGCCTTATCCTAGAAGTTTATTAGTGCATTTTACTCGTCTTTCCATGCGCTTTGAGATGCCGCTTAGCCCAATACGCTATCTGAAATAGGAGCGATGTAAATTGAACAAATGTGATAGAATTTCCCTGAAATCTTATATTAACCGTAATATAAAATGATCTAATCGGGTCTCTGTTTGCATTACTCTCGAAGTTTAATAGTGCATTTTACTCACCTTTCCACGCGCTTTATGATGCCGCCTATCCGAGTACGCTATCTGAAATAGGAGCGACGTAAGTTGAACAAATGTGATAGAATAACGCTGAATTCTTATATTAACCGTAATATAAAATGGTCTAATCGGATCTCCGTTTGCCTTATCCTAGAAGTTTATTAGTGCATTTTACTCGTCATTCCATGCGCTTTGAGATGCCGCTTAGCCCAATACGCTATCTGAAATAGGAGCGATGTAAATTGAACAAATGTGATAGAATTTCGATGAATTCATTTATATAACCAAAATATAAAATGATCTAATCGGGTCTCTGATTGCCCTACCCCAGAAGTTTAATAGTGCATTTTACTCGCCATTTCATGCGCTTTGAGATGCCGCTTAGCCCAATACGCTATCTGAAATAGGAGCGACGTAAATTGAACAAATGTGATAGAATTTCGCTGAATTCTTAAATTAACCATAATATAAAATGATCTAATGGGGTCTCTGTTTGCCCTACCCTAGAAGTTAATAGTGCATTTTACTCGCCATTTCTTGCGCTTTGAGATGCCACTTAGCACAAGTCGCTATCTGAAATAGGAGCGATGTAAATTGAACAAATGTGATAGAATTTCGCTGAATTCTTATATTAACCTTAATGTAAAATGATCTAATCGGGTCTTTGTTCGCCCTACCCAGGAAGTTTAATAGTGCATTTCACTCGTCATTTCATGCGCTTTGCGATGCCGCTTAGCCCAATAAGCTATCTGAAATTGGAGCGACGTATATTGAACAAATGTGATAGAATTTCGCTGAATTCTTATATTAACCAAAATATAAAATGATCTAATCGGGTCTCTGATTGCCCTATCATAGAAGTTTAATAGTGCATTTTACTCGCCATTCCACGCGCTTTAAGATGCCGCCTAGCCCAATACGCTATCTGAAATGGGAGCGACGTAAAATGAACAAATGTGATAGGATTTCGCTGAATTCTTAATTAACCATAATATAAAATGATCTAATCGGGTCTATATGTGCTCAACCCTAGAAGCTTAATAGTGCATTTTACTCGCCATTTCTTGCGCTTTGAGATGCCGCTTAGCCCAATACGCTATCTGAAGTAGGAGCGACGTAAATTGAACAAATGTGATAGAATTTCGCTGAATTCTTATTTTAACCTTAATGTAAAATGATCTAATCGGGTCTCTGATTGCCCTATCATAGAAGTTTAATAGTGCATTTTACTCGCCATTTCACGCGATTTAAGATGCCGCCTAGCCCAGTACGCTATCTGAAATAGGAGCTACGTAAGTTGTACGAATGTGACAGAATTACGCTGATTTCTTATATTAACCGTAATATAAAATGATCTAATCGGGTCTCTGTTTGCCTTATCCTAGAAGTTTAATAGTGCATTTTACTCGCCCTTTCGTGCGCTTTGAGATGCCGCTTAGCCCAATACGCTATCTGAAATAGGAGCGACGTAAATTGAACAAATGTGATAGAATTTCGCTGAATTCTTATATTAACCAAAATATAAAATGATCTAATCCGGTCTCTGTTTGCCCTACCCTAGAAGTTGAGTAGTGCATTGTACGAGCCATTTCTTGCGCTTTGAGATGCAGCTTAGCCCAATACGCTATCTGAAATAGGAGCGACGTAAATTGAACAAATGTGATAGAATTTCGCTGAATTCTTATTTTAACCTTAATGTAAAATGATCTAATCGGGTCTTTGTTCGCCCTACCCTAGAAGTTTAATAGTGCATTTCACTCGTCATTTCATGCGCTTTGAGTTGCCGCTTAGCCCAATAAGCTATCTGAAATAGGAGCGACGTAAATTGAACAAATGTGATAGAACTTCGCTGAATTCTTATATTAACCGTAATATAAAATGTTCTTATCGGGTCTCTGATTGCCCTACCATAGAAGTTTAATAGTCTATTTTACTCGCCCTTTCGTGCGCTTTGAGATGCCGCTTAGCCCAATACGCTATCCGAAATAGGAGCGACGTAAATTGAACAAATGTGATAGAATTTCGCTGGATTCTTATATTACCCAAAATATAAAATGAACTAATCGGGTCTCTGATTGCCCTATCAATGAAGTTTAATAGTGCATTTTACTCGCCATTCCACGCGGTTTAAGTTGCCGCCTAGCCCAGTACGCTATCTGAAATAGGAGCTACGTAACTTGAACAAATGTGACAGAATTACGCTGAATTCTTATATTAACCGTAATATAAAATGATCTAATCGGGTCTCTGTTTGCCTTATCCTAGAAGTTTAATAGTGCATTTTACTCGCCATTTCATGCGCTTTGAGAGGCCGCTTAGCCCAATAAGCTTTCTGAAATAGGAGCGATGTAACTTGAACAAATGTGATAGAATTTCGCTGAATTCTTAAATTAACCATAATATGAAATGACATAATCGGGTCTCTGTTTGCCCTACCCTAGAAGTTTAATAGAGCATTTTACTCGTCATTTCATGCGCTTTGACATGCCGCCTAGCCCAGTACGCTATCTGAAATAGGAGCGACGTAAATGGAACAAATGTGATAGAATTACGCCGCATTCTTATATTTACCGTAATATAAAATGATCTAATCGGGTCTCTGTTTGCCTTATCCTAGAAGTTTAATAGGGCATTTTACTCGTCATTTCATGCGCTTTGAGATGCCGCTTAGCCCAATACGCTATCTGAAATAGGAGCGACGCAAATTGAACAAATGCGATAGAATATCGCTGAATTCTTATATTAACCATAATATAAAATGATGTCATCGGGTCTCTGTTCGCCCTACCCAAGAAGTTTAATAGTGCATTTCCCTCGTCATTTCATGCGCATTGAGATGCCGCTTAGCCCAATAGCTATCTGAAATAGGAGCGACGTAAATTGAACAAATGTGATAGAATTTCCCTGAATTCTTAAATTAACCATAATATGAAATGTCCTAATCGGGTCTCTGTTCGCCCTACCCAAGAAGTTTAATAGTGCATTTCTCTCGTCATTTCATACGCTTTGAGATGCCGCTTAGCCCAATACGCTATCTGAAATAGGAGCGACGTAAATTGAACAAATGTGATAGAATTTCCCTGAAATCTTATATTAAACAATACATAAAATGATCTAATCGGGTCTCTGTTTGCATTACCCTCGAAGTTTAATAGTGCATTTTACTCGCCTTTCCACGCGCTTTAAGATGCCGCCAATCCGAGTACGCTATCTGAAATAGGAGCGACGTAAGTTGAACAAATGTGATAGAATAACGCTGAATTCTTATATTAACCGTAATATAAAATGGTCTAATCGGATCTCCGTTTGCCTTATCCTAGAAGTTTATTAGTGCATTTTACTCGTCATTCCATGCGCTTTGAGATGCCGCTTAGCCCAATACGCTATCTGAAATAGGAGCGATGTAAATTGAACAAATGAGATAGAATTGTGCTGAATTCTTAAATTAACCATAATATAAAATGATGTAATCGGGTCTCTGTTCGACCCACCCAAGAAGTTTAATAGTTCATTTCTCTCGTCATTTCATGCGCTTTGAGATGCCGCTTAGCCCAATAGCTATCTGAAATAGGAGCGACGTAAATTGAACAAATGTGATAGAATTTCCCTGAAATCTTATATTAAAGAAAATATAAAATGATCTAAACGGGACTCTGATTGCCGTATCATAGACGTTTAGTAGTGCATTTTACTCGCCCTTCCACGCGCTTTAAGATGCCGCCTAGCCCAGTACACTATCTGAAATAGGAGCGACGTAAATTGAAAAAATGTGATAGAATTTCGCTGAATTCTTATATTAACCAAAATATAAAATGATCTAATGGGGTCTCTGTTTGCCCTACCCTAGAAGTTTAATAGTGCATTTTACTCGCCATTTCTTGCGCTTTGAGATGCCGCTTAGCCCAATACGCTGTCTGAAATAGGAGCGACGTAAAATGAACAAATGTGATAGGATTTCGCTGAATTCTTAAAATAACCATAATATAAAATGATCTAATCGGGTCTATATGTGCCCAACCCTAGAAGCTTAATAGAGCAGTTTACTCGCCATTTCTTGCGCTTTGAGATGCCGCTTAGCCCAATACGCTATCTGAAATAGGAGCGACGTAAATTGAACAAATGTGATAGAATTTCCCTGAAATGTTATAGTAAACAAAATATAAAATGATCTATTCGGAACTCTGATTGCCCTATCATAGAAGTTTAGAAGTGCATTTTACTCGCCCTTCCACGCGCTTTAAGATGCCGCCTAGCTCAGTACACTATCTGAAATAGGAGCGACGTTAGTTGAACAAGTGTGATAGAATTACGCTGAATTCTTATATTAACCGTAATATAAAATGATCTATTCGGGTCTCTGTTCGCCCTACCCTATAAGTTTAATAGTGCATTTCACTCGCCATTCCATGCGCTTTGAGATGCCGCTTAGCCCAATACGCTATCTGAAATAGGAGCGACGTAAATTGAACAAAAGTGATAGAATTTCGCTGAATCCTTATATTAACCAAAATATAAAATGATCTTATCGGGTCTCTGATTGCCCTACCCAAGAAGTTTAATAGTGCATTTTACTCGCCCTTTCGTGCGCTTTGAGATGCCGCTTAGCCCATTACGCTATCTGAAATAGGAGCGACGTAAATTGAACAAATGTGATAGAATTTCGCTGGATTCTTATATTAACCAAAATAGAAAATGATCTAATCGGGTCTCTTATTGCCCTATCATAGAAGTTTAATAGTGCATTTTACACGCCATTCCACGCGCTTTAAGTTGCCGCCTAGCCCAGTACGCTATCTGAAATAGGAGCTACGTAAGTTGAACAAATGTCACAGAATTACGCTGAATTCTTATATTAACCAAAATATAAAATGATCTAATCGGGTCTCTGATTGCCCTATCATAGAAGTTTAATAGTGCATTTTACTCGCCCTTTCGTGCGCTTTGAGATGCCGCTTAGCCCAATACGCTATCTGAAAAAGGAGCGACGTAAATTAAACAAATGTGATAGAATTTCGCTGAATTCTTATATTAACCAAAATATAAAATGATCTAATCGGGTCTCTGATTGCCCTATCATAGAAGTTTAATAGTGCATCTTACTCGCCATTCCTCGCGCTTTAAGATGCCGCCTATCCGGGTACGCTATCTGAAATAGGAGCGACGTAAATTGAACAAATGTGATAGAATTTTTCTGAATTCTTAAATTAACCATAATATGAAATGACCTAATCGGGTCTCTGTTTGCCCTACCCTAGAAGTTTAATAGTGCATTTTACTCGCCATTTCTTGCGCTTTGAGATGCCGCTTAGCCCAATACGCTATCTCAAATAGGAGCGACGCAAATTGAACAAATCTGATAGAATATCGCTGAATTCTTATATTAACCGTAATATAAAATGTTCTTATCGGGTCTCTGATTGCCCTACCATAGAAGTTTAATAGTCTATTTTACTCGCCCTTTCGTGCGCTTTGAGATGCCGCTTAGCCCAATACGCTATCCGAAATAGGAGCGACGTAAATTGAACAAATGTGATAGAATTTCGCTGGATTCTTATATTACCCAAAATATAAAATGAACTAATCTGGTCTCTGATTGCCCTATCAATGAAGTTTAATAGTGCATTTTACTCGCCATTCCACGCGGTTTAAGTTGCCGCCTAGCGCAGTACGCTATCTGAAATAGGAGCTACGTAACTTGAACAAATGTGACAGAATTACGCTGAATTCTTATATTAACCGTAATATAAAATGATCTAATCGGGTCTCTGTTTGCCTTATCCTAGAAGTTTAATAGTGCATTTTACTCGCCATTTCATGCGCTTTGAGAGGCCGCTTAGCCCAATAAGCTATCTGAAATAGGAGCGATGTAAATTGAACAAATGAGATAGAATTTTGCTGAATTCTTAAATTAACCATAAAATAAAATGATGTAATCGGGTCTCTGTTCGACCCACCCAAGAAGTTTAATAGTTCATTTCTCTCGTCATTTCATGCGCTTTGAGATGCCGCTTAGCCCAATAGCTATCTGAAATAGGAGCGACGTAAATTGAACAAATGTGATAGAATTTCCCTGAAATCTTATATTAAAGAAAATATAAAATGATCTAAACGGGACTCTGATTGCCGTATCATAGACGTTTAGTAGTGCATTTTACTCGCCCTTCCACGCGCTTTAAGATGCCGCCTAGCCCAGTACACTATCTGAAATAGGAGCGACGTAAATTGAAAAAATGTGATAGAATTTCGCTGAATTCTTATGTAGCAGCTACGGCACTGCTACCACATCCCTGCCGTGAAAGATCGAGATATTACCCTCGCTTAGTTTCTTTTCTTTAAATGCTTACGGTCTATCTTTCTTTAAAAGTGTACGAACACAGGCGCGTCGTAGACCGGCAACGGACGACGGTTGCCGATTGCGCGACGAGTTTTTTTTCTGTTGTTTTCTGACCGCGCGCCGCGGTCACCATACGAGAACACGAGGCAGAACCTCTTGCGACTCACCACGTGTACGACCGTGCGACGCAGACAATACCTGTTCTTATTCTGTTATATTAATTGTAAATAAATTGAGTGTGTAACGCAAATCGGAGTTATCCATTACGCACACATTCACCTCAATTATTGGTGACCCCGACGTGATCGCGACGTGATCGTGAAGTGATTGTGATCGTGATCGTGATCGTGACAAGACAATTTTTTTTTTCTCTTCTCTCCATCGACTGTATTTTTTTTAAAGACTTCCGTGAACTTTTTATACAATAGTGTAATTCGTGCGGAACTGTTAAAGGTGTAAGTGATCTCTCCGCTGAAGCAGCAATACAGCCATGAACGCGGATATCCCTGCCAACGCCTCCACGAGCAGAGCGTCGATAGAAAGAGTCGCCGTTCGTATACCGGATTTTTGTCCTAGCGATCCGGAAATGTGGTTCAGCATGGTGGAAAGGAGTTTCGAGGTATCCGGAGTGACCACCGACAGCACCAGGTTCGGGTATATCCTGAGTGCCCTGGATCCACGTTACGCCACAGAGGTTCGAGACATAATAATGAACCCGCCAGCGACCGGTCAGTATGAAAAACTAAAAACCGAGCTGATCCGACGTTTGAGCGTGTCTCAAGAGCAGAAGACGCGACGCCTCCTGGAGCATGAGGAAATCGGCGATCGGAAACCTTCGCAATTTTTGAGGCATCTGCGCAGCCTAGCCGGGACGCAAGTATCAGACGCCTTATTGCGAACCCTTTGGCTAGGGAGGTTACCGACGAGCACGCAGGTAATTTTAGCCACGCAGAAGGACACGGAACTGGACAAAGTGGCCGAGCTGGCGGACGCTATCACCGATGCCAGGCCTCATCGCCATCAAATTGCCGAAGCGTCACCCCCGGCGCCGCAGGAAATCGACGCAGGTAGGTCCCTCGAGGCTTTATTGCAACTGAAAATGTCGCAGCTCGCTCTGTCGCTACGAGAAGAAATAGCGGCGCTTCGTCAAGAAATGACGAGCGATCGTACCTCGCGGAGAGATAGGGAGCCTCGATCCCGTTCACGTCCTCGGAGCCGTTCCGGATCTCGATCGAGGAAGCGCACACATGGCAAGGATGGAATATGCTGGTACCACTGGAGTTTCGGTACCGACGCAAGGGACTGCATTAAGCCGTGCACCTTCCAGGCGGGAAACATTCCGGGCAGTCGTTAACGACGGCTAGCGACCCCAGCCCGACTTTACGCCGTCTCTTCGTCATCGATCACGACACGAAGACGCAATTTTTGGTCGACACAGGCGCCGACCTCTGTGTTTTTCCACGAGCAATGATCCGAGGACGGCGCGAAAAATCATCCTACGAGCTTTCCGCAGCGAATGGCACCACCATCGCAACGTACAGGACTACGACTTTAACTCTCAATTTAGGGTTACGTCGGGTTTTCACATGGAGATTCGTAATCGCCGACGTCTCCAGGCCCATAATCGGGGTCGATTTCCTCGCTCACTTCGGACTAATGGTAGACGTTCGCAATCGCCGTCTCTTAGATCAAGTGACGTCTCTCTCGACACGAGGAATGCCTGCCCGCAAAGCCGTCCCGAGCATCAAAACAGTCTTCGGGGAATCCGCTTATCATGTTCTACTCCAGCGATTTCCCGAAATTACGAAACCGGAAGGAACACCTTCCGAACCAAAACGCAGCACGATGCACCACATTCGTACTGCACCAGGTCCACCTGTTACCTGCAAACCACGGCGTCTTGCACCAGGTAGGCTACAGGCAGCCAAAAAGGAATTTGAAACCATGTCGCGATTAGGAACAACCCGACCGTCGGAGAGTAGCTGGTCGTCACCTTTGCACATGGTACCCAAAAAAGGAAGTGACGAATGGAGACCATGTGGCGATTATCGTGCTCTCAACGCCAGGACCTTGCCGGACCGATATCCCGTCAGGCATATTGAAGATTTTGCACAAACTTTGCGGGGTAAGAAAATTTTTTCTACCATTGATCTCGTTCGAGCTTACAACCAAATCCCCGTTGCACCCGAAGATATTCCGAAGACAGCTATTACCACTCCTTTCGGATTATTCGAATTTCCGTTCATGTCGTTTGGGTTGCGCAACGCGGCTCAAACCTTTCAGCGCTTTATCGATGAAGCGTTGCGAGGTTTGAACTTTTGTTTCGCATACATTGACGACATATTGCTGGCTTCAACATCCGAAGAGGAACACCTTCAACACCTCAAGATAGTTTTTGAACGGCTAAAACAATACGGTATAGTGATAAATACTGCAAAATGTATCTTCGGAAGGGCGGAGTTAAAATTTTTAGGCTACCTGGTGTCGGAATCAGGCACCCGACCATCCACCGAAAAGGTTGAGGCCATTTTAAAGTATCCACGGCCGACCACAGCGAAACAATTACGGCAGTTTTTAGGTATGGTAAATTTTTATAGACGTTTCATACCTAAAGCCGCACAGGTACATGCACCTCTGAACGACATGCTGGCGGACAATATAAAAGGCAGCGCACCTGTAAATTGGACACCAGACGCCACCGCAGCATTTGAAGACTCTAAAAAGGCGTTAGTAGAGGCTACTCTACTAACACACCCTGAAATCGACGCACCATTGGCCATCATATGCGACGCCTCGAATTCTGCTGTTGGCGCCGCGCTTCAACAACGCATCGGTGATAATTGGGAACCACTGGGTTTCTTTTCAAAAAAACTCAGCTCAACGGAACAGAAATACGCTACATACGACAGAGAATTACTCGCTATCTACCTCGCAGTCAAATATTTCCGTCATATGATCGAGGGAAGAACTTTCACTATCTTCACAGACCATAAACCAATCATTTACGCTTTCCAACAGAAACCAGAAAAATTCACCCCAAGACAATTTCGATATCTCAGCTTCATTAGTGAATTCTCAACGGACATCCGCCACGTAGCAGGTCGAGATAACGTTGTCGCCGATGCGTTGTCAAGAGTGGACGAAATCGAAGAGACTTTGGATTTTGAAATGCTGGCCAAATCGCAAGAAGAAGATGAGGAATTACTGACGTACTTACAAGGCAACACCGGTTTGAATTTAAAACGCATATCCATTCCGGGAAGTACACAACAAATTTACTGCGACATATCTACAGACACCGTTCGCCCTTTCCTCACAAAATCGTTTCGTCAAACTGCATTCAACGCACTACACAAAATATCGCATCCAGGAATCAACGCCACTGTCAAACTGATCACGCAAAGGTACGTTTGGCCATCGATCAAAACAGACTGCAGAAGATGGGCCCGGAACTGTATCCAATGTCAACGCTCCAAGATCACCAGGCACGTATCAGCACCCCTCGGTTCTTTTTCGCGACCATCGGCGAGGTTCGAACATGTTCATTTGGACATTGTCATCCTACCGGTCTCCGAAGGATACAGATATTGCCTTACCTGCGTGGATCGCTTTACGCGCTGGCCTGAAGCAATACCTCTCCGCGACCAGGAAGCAGCCACAGTAGCTCGAGCCTTTTACGAGGGGTGGATTGTTCGGTTTGGAACGCCGCTAAGGATCACCACGGACCAAGGTAGACAGTTTGAGTCCAATCTTTTTAAACAATTAAGTTTGTTAACAGGTAGCAGACATCTAAGAACTACGGCATATCACCCGGCGGCTAATGGGATGGTGGAAAGGTTCCACCGTCAGTTAAAGGCAGCCATACGTTGCCATGAAAATCAACGTTGGACAGAGATTCTTCCCACCACGTTGCTGGGTATTCGTTCAGCCTGGAGGGAAGATTTAAAAGCAACGACAGCAGAGTTGGTGTACGGCGAACCATTGCGACTTCCTGGAGAATTCTTGTCTCCGCGTCCAGGTGAAGCTGACACTGACGCAACTTCATTTGTAAAGGAACTGCGACAACATTTCCAGGATCTGAGCCCAGTCGCAGGTTCTCACCATGGGTCACGGCGGACCTTCGTGTACAAAGACCTTGCCAGTTCCGAGCATGTTTTCGTACGACACGACGCATCGAAAGGCATTCTACAACAACCTTATGATGGACCATATCGTGTCATTAGCCGCGGACATAAAACTTTTCTAATAGACCGTCAAGGAAAACATGTCACAATTTCAATCGAGAGGTTAAAACCCGCGTATATTGTAAGTGATCATTTAACACATAAAAATTGTAATAATTCCGACACAGAACCAAATGTATCTCGCGATATTGTAACACCACAATTTACCACCCGCGCAGGTAGGCGAGTACGATTTCTCGACAGATTTCAAGCTGGATTTTCGTGATTAGGTAAATCACTGGCAGGGGGGTGATGTAGCAGCTACGGCACTGCTACCACATCCCTGCCGTGAAAGATCGAGATATTACCCTCGCTTAGTTTCTTTTCTTTAAATGCTTACGGTCTATCTTTCTTTAAAAGTGTACGAACACAGGCGCGTCGTAGACCGGCAACGGACGACGGTTGCCGATTGCGCGACGAGTTTTTTTTCTGTTGTTTTCTGACCGCGCGCCGCGGTCACCATACGAGAACACGAGGCAGAACCTCTTGCGACTCACCACGTGTACGACCGTGCGACGCAGACAATACCTGTTCTTATTCTGTTATATTAATTGTAAATAAATTGAGTGTGTAACGCAAATCGGAGTTATCCATTACGCACACATTCACCTCACTTATATTAACCAAAATATAAAATGATCTAATGGGGTCTCTGTTTGCCCTACCCTAGAAGTTTAATAGTGCATTTTACTCGCCATTTCTTGCGCTTTGAGATGCCGCTTAGCCCAATACGCTGTCTGAAATAGGAGCGACGTAAAATGAACAAATGTGATAGAATTTCGCTGAATTCTTATATTAAACAAAATATAAAATGATCTAATGGGGTCTCTGTTTGCCCTACCCTAGAAGTTTAATAGTGCATTTTACTCGCCATTTCTTGCGCTTTGAGATGCCGCTTAGCCCAATACGCTATCTGAAATAGGAGCGACGTAAATTGAACAAATGTGATAGAATTTCCCTGAAATGTTATAGTAAACAAAATATAAAATGATCTATTCGGAACTCTGATTGCCCTATCATAGAAGTTTAGAAGTGCATTTTACTCGCCCTTCCACGCGCTTTAAGATGCCGCCTAGCCCAGTACACTATCTGAAATAGGAGCGACGTTAGTTGAGCAAATGTGATAGAATTACGCTGAATTCTTATATTAACCGTAATATAAAATGATCTATTCGGGTCTCTGTTCGCCCTACCCTAGAAGTTTAATAGTGCATTTCACTCGTCATTTCATGCGCTTTGAGTTGCCGCTTAGCCCAATAAGCTATCTGAAATAGGAGCGACGTAAATTGAACAAATGTGATAGAACTTCGCTGAATTCTTATATCAACCAAAATATAAAATGATCTAATCGGGTCTCTGATTGCCCTACCCTAGAAGTTTAATAGTGCATTTTACTCGCCATTTCATGCGCTTTGAGATGCCGCTTAGCCCAATACGCTATCTGAAATAGGAGCGACGTAAATTGAACAAATGTGATAGAATTTCGCTGGATTCTTATATTAACCAAAATATAAAATGAACTAATCGGGTCTCTGATTGCACTATCATAGAAGTTTAATAGTGCATTTTACTCGCCATTCCACGCGGTTTAAGTTGCCGCCTAGCCCAGTACGCTATCTGAAACAGGAGCAACGTAACTTGAACAAATGTGACAGAATTACGCTGAATTCTTATATTAACCGTAATATAAAATGATCTAATCGGGTCTCTGTTTGCCTTATCCTAGAAGTTTAATAGTGCATTTTACTCGCCATTTCATGCGCTTTGAGATGCCGCTTATCCCAATAAGCTATCTGAAATAGGAGCGATGTAACTTGAACAAATGTGATAGAATTTCGCTGAATTCTTAAATTAACCATAATATGAAATGACCTAATCGGGTCTCTGTTTGCCCTACCCTAGAAGTTTAATGGAGCATTTTACTCGTCATTTCATGCGCTTTGAGATGCCGCCTAGCCCAGTACGCTATCTGAAATAGGAGCGACGTAAATTGAACAAATGTGATAGAATTTCGCTGAATTCTTTTATTTAACATAATGTTAAATGATCTAATCGGGTCTCTGTTCGCCCTAGCGTTGAAGCTTAATAGTGCATTTTATTCATCATTTCATGCGGTTTGAGATGCCGCTTAGCCCAATACGCTATCTGAAATAGGAGCGACGCAAATTGAACAAATGCGATAGAATATCGCTGAATTCTTATATTAACCATAATATAAAATGATGTAATCGGGTCTCTGTTTGCCCTACCCTAGAAGTTTAATAGTGCATTTTACTCGCCATTTCTTGCGCTTTGAGATGCCACTTAGCACAAGTCGCTATCTGAAATAGGAGCGATGTAAATTGAACAAATGTGATAGAATTTCGCTGAATTCTTATATTAACCTTAATGTAAAATGATCTAATCGGGTCTTTGTTCGCCCTACCCAAGAAGTTTAATAGTGCATTTCACTCGTCATTTCATGCGTTTTGCGATGCCGCTTAGCCCAATAAGCTATCTGAAATTGGAGCGACGTATATTGAACAAATGTGATAGAATTTCGCTGAATTCTTATATTAACCAAAATATAAAATGATCTAATCGGGTCTCTGATTGCCCTATCATAGAAGTTTAATAGTGCATTTTACTCGCCATTCCACGCGCTTTAAGATGCCGCCTAGCCCAGTACGCTATCTGAAATAGGAGCTACGTAAGTTGAACGAATGTGACAGAATTACGCTGATTTCTTATATTAACCGTAATATAAAATGATCTAATCGGGTCTCTGTTTGCCTTATCCTAGAAGTTTAATAGTGCATTTTACTCGCCATTTCATGCGCTTTGAGATGCCTCTTAGCCCAATACGCTATCTGAAATAGGAGCGACGTAAATTGGACAAATGTGATAGAATTTCGCTGAATTCTTATATTAACCAAAATATAAAATGATCTAATCCGGTCTCTGTTTGCCCTACCCTAGAAGTTGAATAGTGCATTTTACTCGCCATTTCTTGCGCTTTGAGATGCCGCTTAGCCCAGTACGCTATCTGAAATAGGAGCGATGTAAATTGAACAAATGTGATAGAATTTCGATGAATTCATTTATTAACCAAAATATAAAATGATCTAATCGGGTCTCTGATTGCCCTACCCTAGAAGTTTAATAGTGCATTTTACTCGCCATTTCATGCGCTTTGAGATGCCGCTTAGCCCAATACGCTATCTGAAATAGGAGCGACGTAAATTGAACAAATGTGATAGAATTTCGCTGAATTCTTAAATTAACCATAATATAAAATGATCTAATGGGGTCTCTGTTTGCCCTACCCTAGAAGTTTAATAGTGCATTTTACTCGCCATTTCTTGCGCTTTGAGATACCGCTTAGCACAAGTCGCTATCTGAAATAGGAGCGATGTAAATTGAACAAATGTGATAGAATTTAGCTGAATTCTTATATTAACCTTAATGTAAAATGATCTAATCGGGTCTTTGTTCGCCCTACCCAAGAAGATTAATAGTGCATTTCACTCGTCATTTCATGCGCTTTGCGATGCCGCTTAGCCTAATAAGCTATCTGAAATTGGAGCGACGTATATTGAACAAATGTGATAGAATTTCGCTGAATTCTTATATTAACCAAAATATAAAATGATCTAATCGGGTCTCTGATTGCCCTATCCTAGAAGTTTAATAGGGCATTTTACTCGTCATTTCATGCGCTTTGAGATGCCGCTTAGCCCAATACGCTATCTGAAATAGGAGCGACGCAAATTGAACAAATGCGATAGAATATCGCAGAATTCTTATATTAACCATAATATAAAATGATGTCATCGGGTCTCTGTTCGCCCTACCCAAGAAGTTTAATAGTGCATTTCCCTCGTCATTTCATGCGCATTGAGATGCCGCTTAGCCCAATAGCTATCTGAAATAGGAGCGACGTAAATTGAACAAATGTGATAGAATTTCCCTGAATTCTTAAATTAACCATAATATGAAATGTCCTAATCGGGTCTCTGTTCGCCCTACCCAAGAAGTTTAATAGTGCATTTCTCTCGTCATTTCATACGCTTTGAGATGCCGCTTAGCCCAATACGCTATCTGAAATAGGAGCGACGTAAATTGAACAAATGTGATAGAATTTCCCTGAAATCTTATATTAAACAATACATAAAATGATCTAATCGGGTCTCTGTTTGCATTACCCTCGAAGTTTAATAGTGCATTTTACTCGCCTTTCCACGCGCTTTAAGATGCCGCCTATCCGAGTACGCTATCTGAAATAGGAGCGACGTAAGTTGAACAAATGTGATAGAATAACGCTGAATTCTTATATTAACCGTAATATAAAATGGTCTAATCGGATCTCCGTTTGCCTTATCCTAGAAGTTTATTAGTGCATTTTACTCGCCTTTCCACGCGCTTTAAGATGCCGCCTATCCGAGTACGCTATCTGAAATAGGAGCGACGTAAATTGAACAAATGTGATAGAATTTCCCTGAAATCTTATATTAAAGAAAATATAAAATGATCTAAACGGGACTCTGATTGCCGTATCATAGACGTTTAGTAGTGCATTTTACTCGCCCTTCCACGCGCTTTAAGATGCCGCCTAGCCCAGTACACTATCTGAAATAGGAGCGACGTAAATTGAAAAAATGTGATAGAATTTCGCTGAATTCTTATATTAACCAAAATATAAAATGATCTAATGGGGTCTCTGTTTGCCCTACCCTAGAAGTTTAATAGTGCATTTTACTCGCCATTTCTTGCGCTTTGAGATGCCGCTTAGCCCAATACGCTGTCTGAAATAGGAGCGACGTAAAATGAATAAATGTGATAGAATTTCCCTGAAATGTTATAGTAAACAAAATATAAAATGATCTATTCGGAACTCTGATTGCCCTATCATAGAAGTTTAGAAGTGCATTTTACTCGCCCTTCCACGCGCTTTAAGATGCCGCCTAGCCCAGTACACTATCTGAAATAGGAGCGACGTTAGTTGAACAAATGTGATAGAATTACGCTGAATTCTTATATTAACCGTAATATAAAATGATCTATTCGGGTCTCTGTTCGCCCTACCCTAGAAGTTTAATAGTTCATTTCTCTCGTCAATTCATGCGCTTTGCGATGCCGCTTAGCCCAATAAGCTATCTGAAATAGGAGCGACGTAAATTGAACAAATGTGATAGAATTTCGCTGAATTCTTATATTAACCAAAATATAAAATGATCTAATCGGGTCTCTGATTGCCCTATCATAGAAGTTTAACAGTTCATTTTACTCGCCATTCCACGCGCTTTAAGTTGTCGCCTAGCCCAGCACGCTATCTGAAATAGGAGCTACGTAAGTTGAACGAATGTGACAGAATTACGCTGATTTCTTATATTAACCGTAATATAAAATGATCTAATCGGGTCTCTGTTTGCCTTATCCTAGAAGTTTAATAGTGCATTTTTACTCGCCATTTCATGCGCTTTGAGATGCCCTCTTAGCCCAATACGCTATCTGAAATAGGAGCGACGTAAATTGAACAAATGTGATAGAATTTCGCTGAATTCTTATATTAACCAAAATATAAAATGATCTAATCCGGTCTCTGTTTGCCCTACCCTAGAAGTTGACTAGTGCATTTTACTCGCCATTTCTTGCGCTTTGAGATGCCGCTTAGCCCAGTACGCTATCTGAAATAGGAGCGATGTAAATTGAACAAATGTGATAGAATTTCGATGAATTCATTTATTAACCAAAATATAAAATGATCTAATCGGGTCTCTGTTCGCCCTACCCAAGAAGTTTAATAGTGCATTTCTCTCGTCATTTCATGCGCTTTGAGATGCCGCTTAGCCCAATAGCTATCTGAAATAGGAGCGACGTAAATTGAACAAATGTGATAGAATTTCCCTGAAATCTTATATTAACCGTAATATAAAATGATCTAATCGGGTCTCTGTTTGCATTACCCTCGAAGTTTAATAGTGCATTTTACTCGCCTTTCCACGCGCTTTAGGATGCCGCCTATCCGAGTACGCTATCTGAAATAGGAGCGACGTAAGTTGAACAAATGTGATAGAATAACGCTGAATTCTTATATTAACCGTAATATAAACTGGTCTAATCGGGTCTCCATTTGCCCTACCCAAGAAGTTTAATAGTGCATTTCTCTCGTCATTTCATACGCTTTGAGATGCCGCTTAGCCCAATACGCTATCTGAAATAGGAGCGACGTAAATTGAACAAATGTTATAGAATTTCCCTGAAATCTTATATTAAACAATACATAAAATGATCTAAACGGGACTCTGATTGCCCTACCATAGAAGTTTAGTAGTGCATTTTACTCGCCCTTCCACGCGCTTTAAGAGGCCGCCTAGCCCAGTACACTATCTGAAATAGGAGCGACGTATGTTGAACAAATGTGACAGAATTACGCTGAATTCTTATATTAACCGTAATATAAAATGATCTAATCGGGTCTCTGTTTGCCTTATCCTAGAAGTTTAATAGTGCATTTTACTCGCCATTTCATGCGCTTTGAGATGCCGCTTAGCCCAATACGCTATCTGAAATAGGAGCGACGTAAATTGAACAAATGTGATAGAATTTCGCTGAATTCTTATATTAACCAAAATATAAAATGATCTAATCGGGTCTCTGATTGCCCTACCCTAGAAGTTTAATAGTGCATTTTACTCGCCATTTCATGCGCTTTGCGATGCCGCTTAGCACAATAAGCTATCTGAAATAGGAGCGACGTAAATTGAACAAATGTGATAGAATTTCGCTGAATTCTTATGTTAACCAAAACATAAAATGATCTAATCGGGTCTCTGATTGCCCTATCACAGAAGTTTAACAGTGCATTTTACTTGCCATTCCACGCGCTTTAAGTTGCCGCCTAGCCCAGCACGCTATCTGAAATAGGAGCTACGTAAGTTGAACAAATGTCACAGAATTACGCTGAATTCTTATATTAACCAAAATATAAAATGATCTAATCGGGTCTCTGATTGCCCTATCATAGATGTTTAAGAGTGCATTTTACTCGCCATTCCACCCGCTTTGAGATGCCGCCTAGCCCAGTACGCTATCTGAAATAGGAGCCACGTAAATTGAACAAATGTGATAGAATTTCCCTGAAATGTTATAGTAAACAAAATATAAAATGATCTATTCGGAACTCTGATTGCCCTATGATAGAAGTTTAGTAGTGCATTTTACTCGCCGTTCCACGCGCTTTAAGATGCCGCCTAGCGCAGTACGCTATCTGAAATAGGAGCGACGTTAGTTGAACAAATGTGATAGAATTACGCTGAATTCTTATATTAACCGTAATATAAAATGATCTATTCGGGTCTCTGTTCGCCCTACCCTAGAAGTTTAGTAGTGCGTTTCACTCGCCATTCCAGGCGCTTTGAGATGCCGCTTAGCCCAATACGCTATCTGAAATAGGAGCGACGTAAATTGAACGAATGTGACAGAATTTCGCTGAATTCTTATATTAACCAAAATATAAAATGATCTAATCGGGTCTCTGATTGCCCTATCATAGATGTTTAAGAGTGCATTTTACTCGCCATTCCACCCGCTTTGAGATGCCGCCTAGCCCAGTACGCTATCTGAAATAGGAGCCACGTAAATTGAACAAATGTGATAGAATTTCCCTGAAATGTTATAGTAAACAAAATATAAAATGATCTATTCGGAACTCTGATTGCCCTATGATAGAAGTTTAGTAGTGCATTTTACTCGTCATTCCACGCGCTTTAAGGTGCCGCCTAGCCCAGTACGCTATCTGAAATAGGAGCGACGTAAGTTGAACAAATGTGATAGAATTTTGCTGAATTCTTAAATTAACCATAATATAAAATGATCTAATCGGGTCTCTGTTTGCCCTACCCTAGAAGTTTAATAGTGCATTTCACTCGTCACTTTATGCGCTTTGAGATGCCGCTAAGCCCAATAAGCTATCGGAAATAGGAGCGACGTAAATTGAACAAATATGGTAGAATTTCGCAGAATTCTTATGTTAACCAAAATATAAAATGATCTAATCTGGTCTCTGTTCGCCATAGCCTAGAAGTTTAATAGTGCATTTTGTTCGCCATTTCATGAGCTTCGAGATCCCGCTTAGCCCAATACGCTATCTGAAATAGGAGCGACGTAAATTCAACAAATGTGATAGAATTTCCCTGAAATCTTATATTAATCAAAATATAAAATGATCTAATCGGGTCTCTGATTGCCCTATCATAGAAGATTAGTAGTGCATTTTACTCGCCATTCCACGCGCTTTAAGATGCCGCCTAGCCCAGTACGCTATCTGAAATAGGAGCGATGTAAGTTGAACAAATGTGATAGAATTACGCTGAATTCTTACATTAACCATAATGTAAAATGATCTAATCGGGTCTCTGTTTGCACTACCCTAGAAGTTTAATAGTGCATTTCACTCGCCACTTCATGCGCTTTGAGATGCCGCTAAGCACAATAAGTTATCTGTAATAGGAGCGACGTAAATTGAACAAATGTGATAGAATTTCGCTGAATTCTTATATTAACCAAAATATAAAATGATCTAATCGGGTCTCTGATTGCCCTATCATAGAAGTTTAGTGGTGCATATTACTCGCCATTCCACGCGCTTTAAGATGCCGCCTAGCCCAATACGCTATCTGAAATAGGAGCCACGTAAATTGAACAAATGTGATAGAATTTCGCTGAATTCTTATATTAACCAAAGTATAAAATGATCTAATCTGATCTCTGATTGCCCTATCATAGAAGGTTAATAGTGCATTTTACTCGCCATTCCACGCGCTTTAAGATGCTGCCTAGCCCAGTACGCTGTCTGAAATAGAAGCGACGTAAATTGAACGAGTGTGATAGAATCTCGCTGAATACTTATATTAACCTTAATGTAAAATAATGTAATCGCGTCTCTGTTCGCCCTACCCTAGAAGTTTAATAGTGCATTTCGCTCGTCATTTCATGCGCTTTGAGATGCCGCTTAGCCCAATACGCTATCTGAAATAGGAGCAACGTAAATTGAAAAATGTGATAGAATTTCCCTGAATTCTTATATTAACCAAAATATAAATTGATCTTATCGGGTCTCTGATTGCCCTATCATAGAAGTTTAATAGTGCATTTTACTCGCCATTCCACTCGCTTTAAGGTGCCGCATAGCCCAGTACGCTATCTGAAATAGGAGCGACGTAACTTGAACAAATGTGATAGAATTACGCTGAATTCTTAAATTAACCTTAATGTAAAATGATCTAATCGGGTCTCTGTTCGGCCTACCATAGAAGTCTAATGGTGCATTTCACTCGCCATTTCATGCGGTTTGTGATGCCGCTTAAACCAATACGCTATCTGAAATAGGAGCGACGTAAGTTGAACAAATGTGATAGAATTTCGCTGAATTCTTAAATTAACCATAATGTAAAATGATCTGATCGGGTCTCTGTTCGCCTTAGCCTAGAAGTTTAATAGTGCATTTTATTCGCCACTTCATGCGCTTTGAGATGCCGCTTAGCCGAATACGCTATCTGAAAAAGGAGCGACGCAAATTGAACAAATGTGATACTATTTCCCTGAAATCTTATATTAAACAAAATATAAAATGATCTAATCGGGTCTCTGATTGCTCTATCATAGAAGTTTAGTAGTGCATTTTACTCGCCCTTCCACGCGCTTTAAGATGCCGCCTAGTCCAGTACGCTATCTGAAATAGGAGCGACGTAAGATGAACAAATGTGATAGTATTACGCTGAATTCTTATATTAATTGTAATATAAAATGATCTAATCGGGTCTCTGTTCGCCCTAGCCTAGAAGTTTAATAGTGCATTTTATTCGCCATTTCATGCGCTTTGAGATGCCGCTTAGCCGAATACGCTATCTGAAATAGGAGCGACGTAAATTGAACAAATGTGATAGAATTTCCGTGAATCCTTGTATTAACATTAATGTAAAATGATCTAATCGGGTCTCTGTTCGCCCTACCATAGAAGTCTAATGGTGCATTTCACTCGCCATTTCATGCGCTTTGAGATCCCGCTTAGCCCAATACGCCATCTGAAATAGGAGCGACGTAAATTGAACAAATGTGATAGAATTTCCCTGAAATCTTATATTAATCAAAATATAAAATGATCTAATCGGGTCTCTGATTGCCCTATCATAGAAGATTAGTAGTGCATTTTACTCGCCATTCCACGCGCTTTAAGATGCAGCCCAGCCCAGTACGCTATCTGAAATAGGAGCGACGTAACTTGAACAAATGTGATAGAATTACGCTGAATTCTTATATTAACCGTAATATAAAACGATCTAATCGGGTCTCTGTTTGCCTTATCCTAGAAGTTTAATAGCGCATTTTACTCGCCATTTTATGCGCTTTGAGATGCCGCTTAGCCCAATACGCTATCTGGAATAGGAGCGACGTAAATTGAACAAATGTGATAGAATTTTGCTGAATTCTTAAATTAACCATAATATAAAATGGTCTAATCGGGTCTCTGTTTGCCCTACCCTAGAAGTTTAATAGTGCATTTCACTCGTCATTTCATGCGCTTTGAGATGCCGCTAAGCCCAATAAGCTATCTGTAATAGAAGCGACGTAAATTGAACAAATGTGATAGAATTTCGTTGAATTCTTATATTAACCTTAATGTAAAATGATCTAATCGGGTCTCTGTTTACGTTATCCTAGAAGTTTAATAGTGCATTATACTCGTAATTTCATGCGGATTGAGATGCCGCTAAGCCCAATAAGCTATCTGAAATAGGAGCGACGTAAATTGAACAAATGTGATAGAATTTCGCAGAGTTCTTATATTAACCAAAATATAAAATGATCTAATCGGGTCTCTGTTCGCCCTAGCCTAGTAGTTTAATAGTGCATTTTATTCGCCATTTTATGCGCTTTGAGATGCCGCTTAGCCGAATACGCTATCTAAAATAGGAGCGACGTAAATTGAACAGATGTGATAGAATCTCCCTGAAATCATATCTTAACCATAATATAAAATGATCTAATCGGGTCTCTGTTCGCCCTAGCCTAGTAGTTTAATAGTCTATTTTATTCGCCATTTTATGCGCTTGGAGATGCCGCTTAGCCGAATACGCTATCGGAAATAGGAGCGACGTAAATTGAACAGATGTGATAGAATCTCCCTGAAATCTTATATTAACCATAACATAAAATGATCTAATCGGGTCTCTGTTCGCCCTATCCTAGAAGTTTAATTGTGCATTTTATTCGCCATTTCATGCGCTTTTAGATCCCGCTTAGCCTAGGACGCTATCTGAAATAGGAACGACGTAAATTGAACAAATGTGATAGAATTTCGCTGAACTCTTTTATTAACCATAATGTAAAATGATCTGATCGGGTCTCTGTTCGCCCTAGCCTAGAAGTTTAATAGTGCATTTTATTCGCCATTTCATGCGCTTTCAGATGCCGCTTAGCCGAATACGCTATCTGAAATATGAGCGACGTAAATTGAACAAATGTGATAGAATTTCCGTGAATCCTTGTATTAACATTAATGTAAAATGATCTAATCGGGTCTCTGTTTGCCCTACCCTAGAAGTTTAATAGTGCATTTTTCTCGCCATTTCATGCGCTTTGAGATGCCGCTGAGCCCAATGCGCTATTTGAAATAGGAGCGACGTAAATTGAACAAATGTGATAGAATTTCACTGAATTCTTATATTAACCAAAATATAAAATGATCTAATCGGGTCTCTGTTCGCCCTACCATAGAAGTCTAATGGTGCATTTCACTCGCCATTTCATGCGCTTTGCGATGCCGCATAGCCCAATACGCTATCTGAAATAGGAGCGACGTAAGTTGAACAAATGTGATAGAATTTCGCAGAATTCTTTTATTAACCATAATGTAAAATGATCTGCTCGGCTCTCTGTTCGCCCTACCATAGATGTCTAATGGTGCATTTCACTCGCCATTTCATGCGCTTTGCGATGGCGCTTAGCCCAATACGCTATCTGAAATAGGAGCGACGTAACTTGAACAAATGTGATAGAATTACGCTGAATTCTTATATTAACCGTAATATAAAATGATCTAATCGGGTCTCTGTTTGCCTTATCCTAGAAGTTTAATAGCGCATTTTACTCGCCATTTCATGCGCTTTGAGATGCCGCTTAGCCCAATACGCTATCTGGAATAGGAGCGACGTAAATTGAACAAATGTGATAGAATTCCCGTGAATTCTTATATTAACCTTAATGTAAAATGATCCAATCGGGTCTCTGTTCGCCCTACCATAGAAGTCTAATAGTGCATTTCACTCGCCATTTCATGCGCTTTGAGATGCCGCTTAGCCCAATACGCTATCTGAAATAGGAGCGACGTAAGTTGAACAAATGTGATAGAATTCCGCTGAATTCTTTTATTAACCATAATGTAAAATGATCTGCTCGGGTCTCTGTTCGCCCTAGCCTAGAAGTTTAATAGTGCATTTTATTCGCCATTTCATGCGCTTTGAGATGCCGCTTAGCCGAATACGCTATCTGAAATAGGAGCGACGTAAATTGAACAAATGTGATAGAATTTCCGTGAATCCTTGTATTAACATTAATGTAAAATGATCTAATCGGGTCTCTGTTCGCCCTACCATAGAAGTCTAATGGTGCATTTCACTCGCCATTTCATGCGCTTTGAGATCCCGCTTAGCCCAATACGCCATCTGAAATAGGAGCGACGTAAATTGAACAAATGTGATAGAATTTCCCTGAAATCTTATATTAATCAAAATATAAAATGATCTAATCGGGTCTCTGATTGCCCTATCATAGAAGATTAGTAGTGCATTTTACTCGCCATTCCACGCGCTTTAAGATGCAGCCCAGCCCAGTACGCTATCTGAAATAGGAGCGACGTAACTTGAACAAATGTGATAGAATTACGCTGAATTCTTATATTAACCGTAATATAAAACGATCTAATCGGGTCTCTGTTTGCCTTATCCTAGAAGTTTAATAGCGCATTTTACTCGCCATTTTATGCGCTTTGAGATGCCGCTTAGCCCAATACGCTATCTGGAATAGGAGCGACGTAAATTGAACAAATGTGATAGAATTTTGCTGAATTCTTAAATTAACCATAATATAAAATGGTCTAATCGGGTCTCTGTTTGCCCTACCCTAGAAGTTTAATAGTGCATTTCACTCGTCATTTCATGCGCTTTGAGATGCCGCTAAGCCCAATAAGCTATCTGTAATAGAAGCGACGTAAATTGAACAAATGTGATAGAATTTCGTTGAATTCTTATATTAACCTTAATGTAAAATGATCTAATCGGGTCTCTGTTTACGTTATCCTAGAAGTTTAATAGTGCATTATACTCGTAATTTCATGCGGATTGAGATGCCGCTAAGCCCAATAAGCTATCTGAAATAGGAGCGACGTAAATTGAACAAATGTGATAGAATTTCGCAGAGTTCTTATATTAACCAAAATATAAAATGATCTAATCGGGTCTCTGTTCGCCCTAGCCTAGTAGTTTAATAGTGCATTTTATTCGCCATTTTATGCGCTTTGAGATGCCGCTTAGCCGAATACGCTATCTAAAATAGGAGCGACGTAAATTGAACAGATGTGATAGAATCTCCCTGAAATCATATCTTAACCATAATATAAAATGATCTAATCGGGTCTCTGTTCGCCCTAGCCTAGTAGTTTAATAGTCTATTTTATTCGCCATTTTATGCGCTTGGAGATGCCGCTTAGCCGAATACGCTATCGGAAATAGGAGCGACGTAAATTGAACAGATGTGATAGAATCTCCCTGAAATCTTATATTAACCATAACATAAAATGATCTAATCGGGTCTCTGTTCGCCCTATCCTAGAAGTTTAATTGTGCATTTTATTCGCCATTTCATGCGCTTTTAGATCCCGCTTAGCCTAGGACGCTATCTGAAATAGGAACGACGTAAATTGAACAAATGTGATAGAATTTCGCTGAACTCTTTTATTAACCATAATGTAAAATGATCTGATCGGGTCTCTGTTCGCCCTAGCCTAGAAGTTTAATAGTGCATTTTATTCGCCATTTCATGCGCTTTCAGATGCCGCTTAGCCGAATACGCTATCTGAAATATGAGCGACGTAAATTGAACAAATGTGATAGAATTTCCGTGAATCCTTGTATTAACATTAATGTAAAATGATCTAATCGGGTCTCTGTTTGCCCTACCCTAGAAGTTTAATAGTGCATTTTTCTCGCCATTTCATGCGCTTTGAGATGCCGCTGAGCCCAATGCGCTATTTGAAATAGGAGCGACGTAAATTGAACAAATGTGATAGAATTTCACTGAATTCTTATATTAACCAAAATATAAAATGATCTAATCGGGTCTCTGTTCGCCCTACCATAGAAGTCTAATGGTGCATTTCACTCGCCATTTCATGCGCTTTGCGATGCCGCATAGCCCAATACGCTATCTGAAATAGGAGCGACGTAAGTTGAACAAATGTGATAGAATTTCGCAGAATTCTTTTATTAACCATAATGTAAAATGATCTGCTCGGCTCTCTGTTCGCCCTACCATAGATGTCTAATGGTGCATTTCACTCGCCATTTCATGCGCTTTGCGATGGCGCTTAGCCCAATACGCTATCTGAAATAGGAGCGACGTAACTTGAACAAATGTGATAGAATTACGCTGAATTCTTATATTAACCGTAATATAAAATGATCTAATCGGGTCTCTGTTTGCCTTATCCTAGAAGTTTAATAGCGCATTTTACTCGCCATTTCATGCGCTTTGAGATGCCGCTTAGCCCAATACGCTATCTGGAATAGGAGCGACGTAAATTGAACAAATGTGATAGAATTCCCGTGAATTCTTATATTAACCTTAATGTAAAATGATCCAATCGGGTCTCTGTTCGCCCTACCATAGAAGTCTAATAGTGCATTTCACTCGCCATTTCATGCGCTTTGAGATGCCGCTTAGCCCAATACGCTATCTGAAATAGGAGCGACGTAAATTTTACAAATGTGATAGAATTTCGTTGAATTCTTATATTAACCAAAACATAAAATGATCTAATCGGGTCTCTGATTGCCCTATCATAGAAGTTTAATAGTGCATTTCACTCGCCATTCCACGCGCTTTAAGATGCCGCCTAGCCCAGTACGCTATCTGAAATAGGAGCGACGTAACTTGAACAAATGTGATAGAATCACGCTGCATTCTTATATTAACCGTAATATAATATGATCTAATCGGGTCTCTGTTTGCCTTATCCTAGATGTATAATAGTGCATTATACTCGCCATTTCATGCGCTTTTAGATGCCGCTTAGCCCAGGACGCTATCTGAAATAGGAACGACGTAAATTGAACAAATGTGAGAGAATTTTGCTGAATTCTTAAATTAACCATAATTTAAAATGACCTAATCGGGGCTCTGTTTGCCCTACCCTAGAAGTTTAATAGTGCATTTCACTCGTCATTTCATGCGCTTTGAGATGCCGCTAAGCCCAATAAGCTATCTGAAATAGGAGCGACGTAAATTGAACAAATGTGATAGAATTTCGCAGAATTCTTATATTAACCGTAATATAAAATGGTCTAATCGGATCTCCGTTTGCCTTATCCTAGAAGTTTAATAGTGCATTTTACTCGCCATTTCATGCGCATTGAGATGCCGCTTAGCCCAATACGCTATTTGAATTAGGAGCGATGTAAATTGAACAAATGTGATAGAATTTCGCTGAATTCTGTAATTAACCATAATATGAAATGACCTAATCCGGTCTCTGTTTGCCCTACCCTAGAAGTTTAATAGTGCATTTTACTCGCCATTTCATGCGCTTTGAGATGGCGCTTAGCCCAATACGCTATCTGAAATAGGAACGACGTAAATTGAACAAATGTGATAGAATTTTGCTGAATTCTTAAATTAACCATAATATAAAATCACCTAATCGGGTCTCTGATTGCCCTACCCTAGAAGGTTAATAGTGCATTTTACTCGCCAATCCACGCGCTTTAAGATTCCGCCTAGCGCAGAACGCTATCTGAAATAGGAGCGACGTAAATTGAACAAATGTGATAGAATTTGGCTGAATTCTTAAATTAACCATAATATAAAATGATCTAATCGGGTCTCTGTTTACCCTACCCTAGAAGTTTAATAGTGCATTTTACTCGCCATTTCATGCGCTTTGAGATGGCGCTTAGCCCAATACGCTATCTGAAATAGGAGCGACGTAAATTGAACAAATGTGATAGAATTTGCCTGAATTCTTATATTAACCTTAACGTAAAATGATCTAATCGGGTCTTTGTTCGCCCAACCCTAGAAGTTTAATAGTGCATTTTACTCGCCACCTCATGCGCTTTGAGATGCCGCTTAGCCCAATACGCTATCTGAAATAGGAGCGACGTAAATTGAACGAATGTGACAGAATTTCGCTGAATTCTTATATTAACCAAAATATAAAATGATCTAATCGGGTCTCTGATAGCCCTATCATAGAAGTGTAATAGTGCATTTTACTCGCCATTCCACGCGCTTTGAGATGCCGCCTAGCCCAGTATGCTATCTGAAATAGGAGCGACGTAAGTTGAACAAATGTGACAGAATTACGCTGAATTCTTATATTAACGGTAATATAAAATGATCTAATCGGGTCTCTGTTCGCCCTAGCGTAGAAGGTTAATAGCGCATTTTATTCGTCATTTCATGCGCTTTGAGATGCCGCTTAGCCCAATACGCTATCTGAAATGGGAGAAATGTAAATTGAACAAATGTGATAGAATTTCGCTGAATTCTTTTATTAACCATAATGTTAAATGATCTAATCGGGTCTCTCTTCGCCCTAGCGTAGAAGCTTAATAGTACATTTTATTCGTCATTTCATGCGCCTTGAGATGCCGCTTAGCCCAATACGCTATCTGAAATAGGAGCGACGTAAATTGAACAAATGTGATAGAATTTCGCTGAATTCTTATATTAACCAAAATATAAAATGATCTAATCGGGTCTCTGATTGCCCTATCATAGAAGTTTAATAGTGCATTTTACTCGCCATTCCACGCGCTTTAAGATGCCGCCTAGCCCAGTACGCCATCTGAAATAGGAGCGACGTAAATTGAACAAATGTGATAGAATTTTTCCGAATTCTTAAATTAACCATAATATAAAATGATGTAATCGGGTCTCTGTTCGCCCTACCCAAGAAGTTTAATAGTGCATTTCTCTCGTCATTTCATGCGCTTTGAGATGCCGCTTAGGCCAATACGCCATCTGAAATAGGAGCGACGTAAATTGAACAAATGTGACAGAATTTCGCTGATTTCTTATATTAACCAAAATATAAAATGATCTAATCGGGTCTCTGATTGCCCTACCCTAGAAGTTTAATAGTGCATTTTACTCGCCATTTCATGCGCTTTGAGGTGCCGCTTAGCCCAATACGCTATCTGAAATATGAGCGACGTAAATTGAACAAATGTGATAGAATTTCGCTGAATTCTTATATTAACCTTAACGTAAAATGATCTAATCGGGTCGCTGTTCGCCCTATCATAGAACTTTAATAGTGCATTTTATTCGCCATTTCATACGCTTTGAGATGCAGCTTAGCCCAATACGCTATCTGAAATAGGAGCGATGTAAATTGAACAAATGTGATAGAATTTCGCTGAATACATATATTGACCATAATGTAAAATGATATAATCGGGTCTCCGTTCGCCCTAGCCTAGAAGTTTAATGGTGCATTTTATTCGCCATTTCATGCGCTTTGAGATGCCGCTTAGCCCAATACGCTATCTGAAATAGGAGCGACGTAAATTGAACAAATGTGATAGAATTTCACTGAAATCTTATATTGAACAAAATATAAAATGATCTAATTGGGGCTCTGATTGCCATATCATGGAAGTTTAGTAGAGCATTTTACTCGCCATTCCACGCGCTTTAAGATGCCGCCTAGCCCAGTACGCTATCTGAAATAGGAGCGAGGTAAGTTCAACAAATGTGATAGAATTAAGCTGAATTCTTATATTAACCGTAATATAAAATGATCTAACCGGGTCTCTGTTTGAATTATCCTAGAAGTTTGACAGTGCATTTCACTCGCCATTTCATGCGCTTTGAGATGCCGCTTAGCCCAATACGCTATCTGAAATAGGAGCGACGTAAATTGAACAAATGTGATAGAATTTCCTTGAAATCTTATATTAAACAAAATATAAAATGATCTAATCGGGTCTCTGATTGCCCTATCATAGAAGTTTAGTAGTGCATTTTACTCGCCATTCCACGCGCTTTAAGATGCCGCCTAGCCCAGTACGCTATCTGAAATAGGAACGACGTAAATTGAACAAATGTGATAGAATTTCGCTGAATTCTTTTATTAACCATAATGTAAAATGATCTAATCGGGTCTCTGTTCGCCCTAGCCTAGAAGTTTAATAGTGCATTTTATTCGCCATTTCATGCGCTTTGAGGTGCCGCTTAGCTCAATACGCTATCTGAAATAGGAGCGACGTAAATTGAACAAATGTGATAGAATTTCCCTGAAATCTTATATTGAACAAAATATAAAATGATCTTGTAGCAGCTACGGCACTGCTACCACATCCCTGCCGTGAAAGATCGAGATATTACCCTCGCTTAGTTTCTTTTCTTTAAATGCTTACGGTCTATCTTTCTTTAAAAGTGTACGAACACAGGCGCGTCGTAGACCGGCAACGGACGACGGTTGCCGATTGCGCGACGAGTTTTTTCTGTTGTTTTCTGACCGCGCGCCGCGGTCACCATACGAGAACACCAGGCAGAACCTCTTACGACTCACCACGTGTACGACCGTGCGACGCAGACAATACCTGTTCTTATTCTGTTATATTAATTGTAAATAAATTGAGCGTGTAACGCAAATCGGAGTTATCCATTACGCACACATTCACCTCAATTATTGGTGACCCCGACGTGATCGCGACGTGATCGCGACGTGATCGTGAAGTGATTGTGATCGTGATCGTGATCGTGACAAGACAAAATTTTTTTTTTTTTCTCCATCGACCGTATTTCTTCAAAGACTTCCGTGAACTTTTTATACAATAGTGTAATTCGCGCAGAACTGCTAAAAGTGTAAGTGATCTCTCCGCTGAAGCAGCAATACAGCCATGAACGCGGATATCCCTGCCAACGCCTCCACGAGCAGAGCGTCGATAGAAAGAGTCGCCGTTCGTATACCGGATTTTTGTCCTAGCGATCCGGAAATGTGGTTCAGCATGGTGGAAAGGAGTTTCGAGGTATCCGGAGTGACCACCGACAGCACCAGGTTCGGGTATATCCTGAGTGCCCTGGATCCACGTTACGCCACAGAGGTTCGAGACATAATAATGAACCCGCCAGCGACCGGTCAGTATGAAAAACTAAAAACCGAGCTGATCCGACGTTTGAGCGTGTCTCAAGAGCAGAAGACGCGACGCCTCCTGGAGCATGAGGAAATCGGCGATCGGAAACCTTCGCAATTTTTGAGGCATCTGCGCAGCCTAGCCGGGACGCAAGTATCAGACGCCTTATTGCGAACCCTTTGGCTAGGGAGGTTACCGACGAGCACGCAGGTAATTTTAGCCACGCAGAAGGACACGGAACTGGACAAAGTGGCCGAGCTGGCGGACGCTATCACCGATGCCAGGCCTCATCGCCATCAAATTGCCGAAGCGTCACCCCCGGCGCCGCAGGAAATCGACGCAGGTAGGTCCCTCGAGGCTTTATTGCAACTGAAAATGTCGCAGCTCGCTCTGTCGCTACGAGAAGAAATAGCGGCGCTTCGTCAAGAAATGACGAGCGATCGTACCTCGCGGAGAGATAGGGAGCCTCGATCCCGTTCACGTCCTCGGAGCCGTTCCGGATCTCGATCGAGGAAGCGCACACATGGCAAGGATGGAATATGCTGGTACCACTGGAGTTTCGGTACCGACGCAAGGGACTGCATTAAGCCGTGCACCTTCCAGGCGGGAAACATTCCGGGCAGTCGTTAACGACGGCTAGCGACCCCAGCCCGACTTTACGCCGTCTCTTCGTCATCGATCACGACACGAAGACGCAATTTTTGGTCGACACAGGCGCCGACCTCTGTGTTTTTCCACGAGCAATGATCCGAGGACGGCGCGAAAAATCATCCTACGAGCTTTCCGCAGCGAATGGCACCACCATCGCAACGTACAGGACTACGACTTTAACTCTCAATTTAGGGTTACGTCGGGTTTTCACATGGAGATTCGTAATCGCCGACGTCTCCAGGCCCATAATCGGGGTCGATTTCCTCGCTCACTTCGGACTAATGGTAGACGTTCGCAATCGCCGTCTCTTAGATCAAGTGACGTCTCTCTCGACACGAGGAATGCCTGCCCGTGAAGCCGTCCCGAGCATCAAAACAGTCTTCGGGGAATCCGCTTATCATGTTCTACTCCAGCGATTTCCCGAAATTACGAAACCGGAAGGAACACCTTCCGAACCAAAACACAGCACGATGCACCACATTCGTACTGCACCAGGTCCACCTGTTACCTGCAAACCACGGCGTCTTGCACCAGGTAGGCTACAGGCAGCCAAAAAGGAATTTGAAACCATGTCGCGATTAGGAACAACCCGACCGTCGGAGAGTAGCTGGTCGTCACCTTTGCACATGGTACCCAAAAAAGGAAGTGACGAATGGAGACCATGTGGCGATTATCGTGCTCTCAACGCCAGGACCTTGCCGGACCGATATCCCGTCAGGCATATTGAAGATTTTACACAAACTTTGCGGGGTAAGAAAATTTTTTCTACCATTGATCTCGTTCGAGCTTACAACCAAATCCCCGTTGCACCCGAAGATATTCCGAAGACAGCTATTACCACTCCTTTCGGATTATTCGAATTTCCGTTCATGTCGTTTGGGTTACGCAACGCGGCTCAAACCTTTCAGCGCTTTATCGATGAAGCGTTGCGAGGTTTGAACTTTTGTTTCGCATACATTGACGACATACTGGTGGCTTCAACATCCGAAGAGGAACACCTTCAACACCTCAAGATAGTTTTTGAACGGCTAAAACAATACGGTATAGTGATAAATACGGCAAAATGTATCTTCGGAAGGGCGGAGTTAAAATTTTTAGGCTACCTGGTGTCGGAATCAGGCACCCGACCATCCACCGAAAAGATTGAGGCCATTTTAAAGTATCCACGGCCGACCACAGCGAAACAATTACGGCAGTTTTTAGGTATGGTAAATTTTTATAGACGTTTCATACCTAAAGCCGCACAGGTACATGCACCTCTGAACGACATGCTGGCGGACAATATAAAAGGCAGCGCACCTGTAAATTGGACACCAGACGCCACCGCAGCATTTGAAGACTCTAAAAAGGCGTTAGTAGAGGCTACTCTACTAACACACCCTGAAATCGACGCACCATTGGCCATCATATGCGACGCCTCGAATTCTGCTGTTGGCGCCGCGCTTCAACAACGCATCGGTGATAATTGGGAACCACTGGGTTTCTTTTCAAAGAAACTCAGCTCAACGGAACAGAAATACGCTACATACGACAGAGAATTGCTCGCTATCTACCTCGCAGTCAAATATTTCCGTTATATGATCGAGGGAAGAACCTTCACCATCTTCACAGACCACAAACCAATCATTTACGCTTTCCAACAGAAACCAGAAAAATTCACCCCAAGACAATTTCGATATCTCAGCTTCATTAGTGAATTCTCAACGGACATCCGCCACGTAGCAGGTCGAGATAACGTTGTCGCCGATGCGTTGTCAAGAGTGGACGAAATCGAAGAGACTTTGGATTTTGAAATGCTGGCCAAATCGCAAGAAGAAGACGAGGAATTACTGACGTACTTACAAGGCAACACCGGTTTGAATTTAAAACGCATATCCATTCCTGGAAGTACACAACAAATTTACTGTGACATATCTACAGACACCGTTCGCCCTTTCCTCACAAAATCGTTTCGTCAAACTGCATTCAACGCACTACACAAAATATCGCATCCAGGAATCAACGCCACTGTCAAACTGATCACGCAAAGGTACGTTTGGCCATCGATCAAAACAGACTGCAGAAGATGGGCCCGGAACTGTATCCAATGTCAACGCTCCAAGATCACCAGGCACGTATCAGCACCCCTCGGTTCTTTTTCGCGACCATCGGCGAGGTTCGAACATGTTCATTTAGACATTGTCATCCTACCGGTCTCCGAAGGATACAGATATTGCCTTACCTGCGTGGATCGCTTTACGCGCTGGCCTGAAGCAATACCTCTCCGCGACCAGGAAGCAGCCACAGTAGCTCGAGCCTTTTACGAGGGGTGGATTGTTCGGTTTGGAACGCCGCTAAGGATCACCACGGACCAAGGTAGACAGTTTGAGTCCAATCTTTTTAAACAATTAAGTTTGTTAACAGGTAGCAGACATCTAAGAACTACGGCATATCACCCGGCGGCTAATGGGATGGTGGAAAGGTTCCACCGTCAGTTAAAGGCAGCCATACGTTGCCATGAAAATCAACGTTGGACAGAGATTCTTCCCACCACGTTGCTGGGTATTCGTTCAGCCTGGAGGGAAGATTTAAAAGCAACGACAGCAGAGTTGGTGTACGGCGAACCATTGCGACTTCCTGGAGAATTCCTGTCTCCGCGTCCAGGTGAAGCTGACACTGACGCAGCTTCATTTGTAAAGGAACTGCGACAACATTTCCAGGATCTGAGCCCAGTCGCAGGTTCTCACCATGGGTCACGGCGGACCTTCGTGTACAAAGACCTTGCCAGTTCCGAGCATGTTTTCGTACGACACGACGCATCGAAAGGCATTCTACAACAACCTTATGATGGACCATATCGTGTCATTAGCCGCGGACATAAAACTTTTCTAATAGACCGTCAAGGAAAACATGTCACAATTTCAATCGAGAGGTTAAAACCCGCGTATATTGTAAGTGATCATTTAACACATAAAAATTGTAATAATTCCGACACAGAACCAAATGTATCTCGCGATATTGTAACACCACAATTTACCACCCGCGCAGGTAGGCGAGTACGATTTCTCGACAGATTTCAAGCTGGATTTTCGTGATTAGGTAAATCACTGGCAGGGGGGTGATGTAGCAGCTACGGCACTGCTACCACATCCCTGCCGTGAAAGATCGAGATATTACCCTCGCTTAGTTTCTTTTCTTTAAATGCTTACGGTCTATCTTTCTTTAAAAGTGTACGAACACAGGCGCGTCGTAGACCGGCAACGGAAGACGGTTGCCGATTGCGCGACGAGTTTTTTCTGTTGTTTTCTGACCGCGCGCCGCGGTCACCATACGAGAACACCAGGCAGAACCTCTTACGACTCACCACGTGTACGACCGTGCGACGCAGACAATACCTGTTCTTATTCTGTTATATTAATTGTAAATAAATTGAGCGTGTAACGCAAATCGGAGTTATCCATTACGCACACATTCACCTCAATCTAATTGGGGCTCTGATTGCCCTATCATAGAAGTTTAGTAGTGCATTTTACTCGCCCTTCCAGGCGCTTTAAGATACCGTCTAACCCAATACGCTATCTGAAATAGGAGCGACGTAAATGGAACAAATGTGATAGAATTTCCCTGAAACCTTATATTGAACAAAATATAAAACGATCTAATCGGGTCTCTGATTGCCCTATCATAGAAGTTTAGTAGTGCATTTTACTCGCCCTTCCACTCGCTTTAAGATGCCGTCTAGCCCAGTACGCTATCTGAAATAGGAGCGACGTAAGTTGAACAAATGTGATACAATTACGCTGGATTCTTATATTAACCGTAATATAAAGTGATCTAATCGGGTCTCTGTTTGCCTTACCCTAGAAGTTTAATAGTGCATTTTACTCGCCATTTCATGCGCTTTGAGATGCCGCCTAGCCCAGTACGCTATCTGAAATAGGAGCGACGTAAATTGAACAAATGTGATAGAATTTCGCTGAATTCTTAAATTAACCATAATATAAAATGATCTAATCGAGTCTCTGTTCGCCCTACCCTAGAAGTTTAATAGTGCATTTCACTCGACATTTCATGCGCTTTGAGATGCCGCTTAGCCCAATAAGCTACCTGAAATACGAGCGACGTAAATTGAACAAATGTGATAGAATTTCGCTGAATTCTTATATTAACCAAAATATAAAATGATCTAATCGGGTCTCTGATTGCCCTATCATAGAAGTTTAAAAGTGCATTTTACTCGCCATTCCACGCGTTTTAAGATGGCGCCTAGCCCAGTACGCTATTAGAAATAGGAACGATGTAAGTTGAACAAATGTGATAGAATTTCGCTGAATTCTTTTATTAACCATAATTTAAAATGATATAATCGGGTCTCTGTTCGCCCTAGCCTAGAAGTTTAGCAGTGCATTTTATTCGCCATTTCATGCGCTTTGAGATGCCGCGTAGCCCCATACGCTATCTGAAATAGGAGCGACGTAAATTGAACAAATCTGATAGAATTTCCCTGAAATCTTATATTGAACAAAATATAAAATGATCTAATTGGGTTTCTGATTGCCCTATCATAGAAGTTTAGTAGTGCATTTTACTCGCCATTCCACGCGCTTTAAGATGCCGCCTAGCCCAGTACGCTATCTGAAATTGGAGGGATGTAAATTGAACAAATGTGATAGAATTTCGCTGAATTCTTTTATTAACCATAATGTAAAATGATCTAATCGTGTCTCTGATTGCCCAATCTTAGAACTTAAATAGTGCATTTTATTCGCCATTTCATACGCTTTGAGATGCCGCTTAGCCCAATACGCTATCTGAAATAGGAGCGACGTAAATTGAACAAATGTGATAGAATTTCGTTGAATTCATATATTGACAAAAATATAAAATGATCTAATCGGGTCTCTGATTGCCCTATCATAGAAGTTTAATAGTGCATTTTACTCGCCATTCCACGCGTTTTAAGATGCCGCCTAGCCCTGTACGCTATCTGAAATAGGAGCGACGTAAATTGCACAAATGTGATTGAATTTTGCTGAATTCTTAAATTAACCATAATATAAAATGATCTAATAGGGTCTCTGTTTGCCCTACCCTAGAAGTTTAATAGTGCATTTTACTCGCCATTCCACGCGCTTTAAGATGCCGCCTAGCCCAGTACGCTATCTGAAATAGGAACGACGTAAATTGAACAAATGTGATAGAATTTTGCTGAATTCTTAAATTAACCATAACATAAAATGATCTAATCGGGTCTCTGTTCGCCCTAGCCTAGAAGTTTACTAGTGCATTTTATTCGCCATTTCATGCGCTTTGAGATGCCGCGTAGCCCAATACCCTATCTGAAATAGGATCGACGTTATTTGAACAAATGTGAGAGAATTTCGCTGAATTCTTAAATTCACTATAATATAAAATGAACTAATCGGGTCTCTGTTTGCTCTACCCTAGAAGTTTTATTGTGCATTTTATTCGCCATTTCATGCGCTTTGAGATGCCGCTTAGCTCAATACGCTATCTGAAATAGGAGCGACGTAAATTGAACAAATGTGATAGAATTTCCCTGAAATCTTATATTGAACAAAATATAAGATGATCTAATTGGGGCTCTGATTGCCCTGTCATAGATGTTTAGTAGTGCATTTTACTCGCCCTTCCAGGCGCTTTAAGATACCGTCTAACCCAATACGCTATCTGAAATAGGAGCGACGTAAATTGAACAAATGTGATAGAATTTCGCTGAATTCTTATATTAACCAAAATATAAAATGATCTAATCGGGTCTCTTATTGCCCTATCATAGAAGTTTCATAGTGCATTTTACTCGCCATTCCACGCGCTTTAAGATGCCGCCTAGCCCAGTACGCTATCTGAAATAGGAACGACGTAAATTGAACAAATGTGATAAAATTTTGCTGAATTCTTAAATTAACCATAATATAAAATGATCTAATCGGGCCTCTGTTTGCCATACCCTAGAAGTTTAACAGTGGATTTTGCTCGCCATTTCATGCGCTCTGAGATGCCGCTTAGCCCAATACGCTATCTGAAATAGCAGCGACGTAAATTGAACAAATGTGATATAATTTCCCTGAATTCTTATATTAACCTTAATGTAAAATGATCTAATCGAGTCTCTGTTCGCCCTACCCTAGAAGTTTAATAGTGCATTTCACTCGCCATTTCATGCGCTTTGAGATGCCGCCTAGCCCAGTACGCTATCTGAAATAGGAGCGACGTAAGTTTAACAAATGTGATAGAATTACGCTGAATTGGTATGTTAACCTTAATGTAAAATGATCTAATCGGGTCTCTGTTCGCCCTACCCTAGAAGTTTAATAGTGCATTTCTCTCGTCATTTCATGCGCTTTAAGATGCCGCTTAGCCATGTAACCTATCTGAAATAGGAGCGATGTAAATTGAACAAATGTGATAGAATTTCCCTGAAGTCTTATATTAAACAAAATATAAAATGATCTAATCGGGTCTCTGATTGCCCTATCATAGAAGTTTAGTAGTGCATTTTACTCGCCATTCCACGCGCTTTAAGATGCCGCGTAGCCCAGTACGCTCTCTAAAATAGGAGCGACGTAAGTTGAACAAATGTGATAGAATTACGCTGAATTCTTATATTAACCGTAATATAAAATGATCTAATCGGGTCTCTGTTTGCCTTATCCTAGAAGTTTAGTATTGCATTTTACTCGCCATTTCATGCGCTTTGAGATGCCGCTTATCCAAATACGCTATCTGAAATAGGAGCGACGTAAATTGAACAAATGTGATAGAATTTCGCTGAATTCTTAAATTAACTATAATATAAAATGATCTAATCGGGTCTCTGTTTGATCTACCCTAGAAGTTTAATTGTATATTTTACTAGCCAATTCATGCGCTTTGAGATGCCGCTTATCCCAATACGCTGCCTGAAATAGGAGCGGCGTAAGTTGAACAAATGTGATAGAATTTCGCTGAATTCTTTTATTAACCATAATGTAAAATGATCTAATCGGGTCTCTGTTCGCCCTACCGTACAAGTTTAATAGTGCATTTTACTCGCCATTTCATGCGCTTTGAAATGCCGCTTGGCCCAATACGCTATCTGAAATAGGAGCGACGTAAATTGAACAAATGTGATAGAATTTCGCTGAATTCTTAAATTAACCATAATATAAAATGATATAATCGGGTCTCTGTATGTCCTACCCTAGAAGTTTAATAGTGCATTTTACTCGTCATTTCATGCGCATTGAGATGCCGCTTAGCCCAATACGCTATCTGAAATAGGAGCGACGTAAATTGAACAAATGTGATAGAATTTCCCTGAAATCTTATATTAAACAAAATGTAAAATGATCTAATCGGGTCTCTGTTCGCCCTAGCCTAGAAGTTTAATCGTGCATTTTACTCGCCATTTCATGCGCTTTGAGATGCCGCTTAGCCCAATACGCTATCTGAAATAGGAACGACGTAAATTGAACAAATGTGATAGAATTTCCCTGAATTCGTATATTAACCTTAATGTAAAATGATCTAATCGGTTCTCTGTTCGCCCTACCCTAGAAGTTTAATAGTGCCTTTCACTCGTCATTCCATGCGCATTGAGATGCCGCTTAGCCCAATACGCTATCTGAAATAGGATGGACGTACATTGAACAAATGTGATAGAATTTTGCTGAATTCTTAAATTAACCTTAATATAAAATGATATAATCGGGTCTCTGTTTGCCCTACCCTAGAAGTTTAATAGTGCATCTTACTCGCCATTTCATGCGCTTTGAGAAGCCGCATAGCACAATACGCTATCTGAAATAGGAGTCACGTAAATTGAAAAATGTGATAGAATTTCCCTGAATTGTTATATTAACCTTAATGCAAAATGATCTAATCGGGTTTCTGTTCGCCCTACCATAGAAGTCTAATAGTGCATTTCACTCGTCATTTCATGCGCTTTGAGATGCCGCTTAGCCCAATACGCTATCTGAAATAGGAGCAACGTTAGTTGAACAAATGTGATAGAATTACGCTGAATTCTTATATTAACCGTAATATAAAATGATATATTCAGGTGTCTGTTCGCCCTACCCTAGAAGTTTAATAGTGCATTTTACTCGCCATTCCACGCGCTTTAAGTTGCCGCCTAGCCCAGTACGCTATCTGAAATAGGAGCTACGTAAGTTGAACAAATGTCACAGAATTACGCTGAATTCTTATGTTAACCGTAATATAAAATGATCTAATCGGGTCTCTGTTTGCCTTATCCTAGAAGTTTAATAGTGCATTTTACTCGCCATTTCATGCGCTTTGAGATGCCGCTTAGCCCAATACGCTATCTGAAATAGGAGCGACGTAAATTGAACAAATGTGATAGAATTTCGCTGAATTCTTATATTAACCAAAATATAAAATGATCTAATCGGGTCTCTGATTGCCCTACCCTAGAAGTTTAATAGTGCATTTTACTCGCCATTTCATGCGCTTTGCGATGCCGCTTAGCACAATAAGCTATCTGAAATAGGAGCGACGTAAATTGAACAAATGTGATAGAATTTCGCTGAATTCTTATGTTAACCAAAACATAAAATGATCTAATCGGGTCTCTGATTGCCCTATCACAGAAGTTTAACAGTGCATTTTACTTGCCATTCCACGCGCTTTAAGTTGCCGCCTAGCCCAGCACGCTATCTGAAATAGGAGCTACGTAAGTTGAACAAATGTCACAGAATTACGCTGAATTCTTATATTAACCAAAATATAAAATGATCTAATCGGGTCTCTGATTGCCCTATCATAGATGTTTAAGAGTGCATTTTACTCGCCATTCCACCCGCTTTGAGATGCCGCCTAGCCCAGTACGCTATCTGAAATAGGAGCCACGTAAATTGAACAAATGTGATAGAATTTCCCTGAAATGTTATAGTAAACAAAATATAAAATGATCTATTCGGAACTCTGATTGCCCTATGATAGAAGTTTAGTAGTGCATTTTACTCGCCGTTCCACGCGCTTTAAGATGCCGCCTAGCGCAGTACGCTATCTGAAATAGGAGCGACGTTAGTTGAACAAATGTGATAGAATTACGCTGAATTCTTATATTAACCGTAATATAAAATGATCTATTCGGGTCTCTGTTCGCCCTACCCTAGAAGTTTAGTAGTGCATTTCACTCGCCATTCCAGGCGCTTTGAGATGCCGCTTAGCCCAATACGCTATCTGAAATAGGAGCGACGTAAATTGAACGAATGTGACAGAATTTCGCTGAATTCTTATATTAACCAAAATATAAAATGATCTAATCGGGTCTCTGATAGCCCTATCATAGAAGTGTAATAGTGCATTTTACTCGCCATTCCACGCGCTTTGAGATGCCGCCTAGCCCAGTATGCTACCTGAAATAGGAGCGACGTAAGTTGAACAAATGTGACAGAATTACGCTGAATTCTTATATTAACGGTAATATAAAATGATCTAATCGGGTCTCTGTTCGCCCTAGCGTAGAAGCTTAATAGCGCATTTTATTCGTCATTTCATGCGCTTTGAGATGCCGCTTAGCCCAATACGCTATCTGAAATAGGAGCGACGTAAATTGAACAAATGTGATAGAATTTCCCTGAAATCTTATATTAAACAAAATATAAAATGATCTAAACGGGACTCTGATTGCCCTATCATAGAAGTTTAGTAGTGCATTTTACTCGCCCTTCCACGCGCTATGAGATGCCGCCTAGACCAGTACACTATCTGAAATAGGAGCGACGTATGTTGAACGAATGTGATAGAATTACGATGAATTCTTATATTAACCGTAATATAAAATGATCTAATCGGGTCTCTGCTCGCCCTACCCTAGAAGATTACTAGTGCATTTCACTCGTCATTTCATGCGCTTTGAGATGCCGCCTAGCCCAATAAGCTATCTGAAATGGGTGCGACGTAAATTGAACAAATGTGATAGAATTTCGCTGAATTGATAAATTAACCATAATATAAAATGATCTAATCGGGTCTCTGTTTGCCATACCCTAGAAGTTTAATAGTGCATTTTACTCGCCAATCCACGCGCTTTAAGATGCCGCCTAGCCCAGTACGCTCTCTGAAATAGGAGCGACGTAAATTAAACAGATGTGATAGAATTTCGCTGAATTCTTATATTAACCAAAATATAAAATGATCTAATCGGGTCTCTGATTGCCCTATCATAGAAGTTTAATAGTGCATTTTACTCGCCATTCCACGCGCTTTAAGATGCCGCCTAGCCCAGTATGCTGTCTGAAATAGGAGCGACGTAGTTGAACAAATGTGATAGAGTTTCGCTGAATTCTTAAATTAACCATAATATAAAATGATCTTATCGGGTCTCCGTTTGCCCTACCCTAGAAGTTTAATAGTGCATTTTATTTGCCATTTCTTGCGCTTTGAGATGCCGCTTAGCCCAATACGCTATCTGAAATATCAGCGACGTAAATTGAACAAATGTGATAGAATTACGCTGAATTGTTATGTTAACCTTAATGTAAAATGATCTAATCGGGTCTCTGTTCGCCCTACCCTAGAAGTTTAATAGTGCATTTCTCTCGTCATTTCATGCGCTTTAAGATGCCGCTTAGCCATGTAACCTATCTGAAATAGGAGCGATGTAAATTGAACAAATGTGATAGAATTTCCCTGAAGTCTTATATTAAACAAAATATAAAATGATCTAATCGGGTCTCTGATTGCCCTATCATAGAAGTTTAGTAGTGCATTTTACTCGCCATTCCACGCGCTTTAAGATGCCGCGTAGCCCAGTACGCTCTCTAAAATAGGAGCGACGTAAGTTGAACAAATGTGATAGAATTACGCTGAATTCTTATATTAACCGTAATATAAAATGATCTAATCGGGTCTCTGTTTGCCTTATCCTAGAAGTTTAGTATTGCATTTTACTCGCCATTTCATGCGCTTTGAGATGCCGCTTATCCAAATACGCTATCTGAAATAGGAGCGACGTAAATTGAACAAATGTGATAGAATTTCGCTGAATTCTTAAATTAACTATAATATAAAATGATCTAATCGGGTCACTGATTGCCCTATCATAGAAGTTTAATAGTGCATTTTACTCGCCATTCCACTCGCTTTAAGTTGCCGCTTAGCCCAATACGCTATCTGAAATAGGAGCGACGTAAATTGAACAAATGTGATAGAATTTCCCTGAAATCTTATATTAAACAAAATGTAAAATGATCTAATCGGGTCTCTGTTCGCCCTAGCCTAGAAGTTTAATCGTGCATTTTACTCGCCATTTCATGCGCTTTGAGATGCCGCTTAGCCCAATACGCTATCTGAAATAGGAACGACGTAAATTGAACAAATGTGATAGAATTTCCCTGAATTCTTATATTAACCTTAATGTAAAATGATCTAATCGGTTCTCTGTTCGCCCTACCCTAGAAGTTTAATAGTGCCTTTCACTCGTCATTCCATGCGCTTTGAGATGCCGCTTAGCCCAATACGCTATCTGAAATAGGATGGACGTACATTGAACAAATGTGATAGAATTTTGCTGAATTCTTAAATTAACCATAATATAAAATGATATAATCGGGTCTCTGTTTGCCCTACCCTAGCAGTTTCATAGCGCATCTTACTCGCCATTTCATGCGCTTTGAGAAGCCGCATAGCACAATACGCTATCTGAAATAGGAGTCACGTAAATTGAAAAATGTGATAGAATTTCCCTGAATTGTTATATTAACCTTAATGCAAAATGATCTAATCGGGTTTCTGTTCGCCCTACCATAGAAGTCTAATAGTGCATTTCACTCGTCATTTCATGCGCTTTGAGATGCCGCTTAGCCCAATACGCTATCTGAAATAGGAGCAACGTAAATTGAAATATGTGATAGAATTTCCCTGAATTCTTATATTAACCAAAATATAAATTGATCTTATCGGGTCTCTGATTGCCCTATCATAGAAGTTTAATAGTGCATTTTACTCGCCATTCCACGCGCTTTAAGATGCCGCATAGCCCAGTACGCTATCTGAAATAGGAGCGACGTAACTTGAACAAATGTGATAGAATTACGCTGAATTCTTAAATTAACCATAATATAAAATGATCCAATCGGGTCTCTGATTGCCCTATCATAGAAGTTTAATAGTGCATCTTACTCGCCATTCCACGCGCTTTAAGATGCCGCCTAGCCCAGTGCGCTATCTGAAATAGGAGCGACGTAAAGTGGACGAATGTGATAAAATTTTGCTGACGTTTTAAATTAACCATAATATAAAATGATCTAACCGGGTCTCTGTTCGCCCTACCATAGAAGTCTAATAGTGCATTTCACTCGACATTTCATGTGCTTTGAGATGCCGCTTAGCCCAATACGCTATCTGAAATAGGAGCGACGTAAATTGAACAAATGTGATAGAATTTCCCTGAAATCTTATATTAAACAAAATATAAAATGATCTAATCGGGTCTCTGTTTGCCTTATCCTAGAAGTTTAGTATTGCATTTCACTCGTCATTTCATGCGCTCTGAGATGCCGCTTAGCCCAATACGCTATCAGAAATAGGAGCGACGTAAATTGAACAAATGTGATAGAATTTCGCTGAATTCTTATATTAACCAAAATATAAAATGATCTAATCGGGTCTCTTATTGCCCTATCATTGAAGTTTAATAGTGCATTTTACTCGCCATTCCGCGCGCTTTAAGATCCCGCCTAGCCCAGTACGCTATCTGAAATAGGAGCGACGTAAATTGAACAAATGTGATAGAGTTTCGCTGAATTCTTAAATTAACCATAATATAAAATGATCTAGTCGGGTCTCTGATTGCCCTATCATAGAAGTTTAACAGTGCATTTCACTCATCATTTCATGCGCTTTGAGATGCCGCGTTGCGCAATAAGCTATCTGAAATAGGAGCGACGTAAATTGAACAAATGTGATAGAATTTACCTGAAATCTTATATTAAACAAAATGTAAAATGATCTAATCGGGTCTCTGTTCGCCCTAGCCTAGAAGTTTAATCGTGCATTTGACTCGCCATTTCATGCGCTTTGAGATGCCGCTTAGCCCAATACGCTATCTGAAATAGGAACGACGTAAATTGAACAAATGTGATAGAATTTCCCTGAATTCTTAAATTAACCATAATATAAAATGATATAATCGGGTCTCTGTTTGCCCTACCCTAGAAGTTTAATAGTGCATCTTACTCGCCATTTCATGCGCTTTGAGAAGCCGCATAGCACAATACGCTATCTGAAATAGGAGTCACGTAAATTGAAAAATGTGATAGAATTTCCCTGAATTCTTATATTAACCTTAATGTAAAATGATCTAATCGGGTCTCTGTTCGCCCTACCCTAGAAGTTTAATAGTGCAGTTTACTCGCCATTTCATGCGCTTTGAGATGCCGCCTAGCCCAGTACGCTATCTGAAATAGGAGCGACGTAAGTTTAACAAATGTGATAGAATTACGCTGAATTGTTATGTTAACCTTAATGTAAAATGATCTAATCGGGTCTCTGTTCGCCCTACCCTAGAAGTTTAATAGTGCATTTTACTCGCCATTCCACGCTCTTTAAGATGCGCCTAGCCCAGTATGCTATCTGAAATAGGAACGACGTAAATTGAACAAATGTGATAGAATTTTGCTGAATTCTTATATTAACCGTAATATAAAATGATCTAATCGGGTCTCTGTTTGCCTTACCCTAGAAGTTTAATAGTGCATTTTACTCGACATTTCATGCGCTTTGAGATGCCGCTTAGCCCAATACGCTATCTGAAATAAGAGCGACGTAAATTGAACAAATGTGATAGAATTTCCCTGAAATCTTATATTAACCTTAATGTAAAATGATCTAATCGGGTCTCTGTTCGCCCTACCCTAGAAGTTTAATAGTGCATTTCACTCCTCATTTCATGCGCTTTGAGATGCCGCTTAGCCCAATAAGCTATCTGAAATAGGAGCGACGTAAATTGAACAAATGTGATAGAATTTCGCTGAATCCTTAAATTAACCAAAATATAAAATGATCTAATCGGGTCTCTGATTGCCCTATCATAGAAGTTTCATAGTGCATTTTACTCGCCATTCCACGCGCTTTATGATGCCGCCTAGCCCAGTACGCTATCTGAAATAGGAACGACGTAAATTGAACAAATGTGATAGAATTTTGCTGAATTCTTAAATTAACCATAATATAAAATGATCTAATCGGGTCTCTGTTTGCCATACCCTAGAAGTTTAATAGTGGATTTTGCTCGCCATTTCATGCGCTTTGAGATGCCGCCTAGCCCAGTACGCTATCTGAAATAGGAGCGACGTAAGTTTAACAAATGTGATAGAATTACGCTGAATTGTTATGTTAACCTTAATGTAAAATGATCTAATCGGGTCTCTGTTCGCCCTACCCTAGAAGTTTAATAGTGCATTTCTCTCGTCATTTCATGCGCTTTAAGATGCCGCTTAGCCATGTAACCTATCTGAAATAGGAGCGATGTAAATTGAACAAATGTGATAGAATTTCCCTGAAGTCTTATATTAAACAAAATATAAAATGATCTAATCGGGTCTCTGATTGCCCTATCATAGAAGTTTAGTAGTGCATTTTACTCGCCATTCCACGCGCTTTAAGATGCCGCGTAGCCCAGTACGCTCTCTAAAATAGGAGCGACGTAAGTTGAACAAATGTGATAGAATTACGCTGAATTCTTATATTAACCGTAATATAAAATGATCTAATCGGGTCTCTGTTTGCCTTATCCTAGAAGTTTAGTATTGCATTTTACTCGCCATTTCATGCGCTTTGAGATGCCGCTTATCCAAATACGCTATCTGAAATAGGAGCGACGTAAATTGAACAAATGTGATAGAATTTCGCTGAATTCTTAAATTAACTATAATATAAAATGATCTAATCGGGTCACTGATTGCCCTATCATAGAAGTTTAATAGTGCATTTTACTCGCCATTCCACGCGCTTTAAGTTGCCGCCTAGCCCAGTACGCTATCTGAAATAGGAGCGACGTAAATTGAACAAATGTGATAGAATTTTGCTGAATTCTTAAATTAACCACAATATAAAATGATCTAATCCGGTCTCTGTTTGATCTACCCTAGAAGTTTAATTGTATATTTTACTCGCCAATTCATGCGCTTTGAGATGCCGCTTATCCCAATACGCTACCTGAAATAGGAGCGGCGTAAGTTGAACAAATGTGATAGAATTTCGCTGAATTCTTTTATTAACCATAATGTAAAATGATCTAATCGGGTCTCTGTTCGCCCTAGCCTAGAAGTTTAATCGTGCATTTTACTCGCCATTTCATGCGCTTCGAGATGCCGCTTAGCCCAATACGCTATCTGAAATAGGAACGACGTAAATTGAACAAATGTGATAGAATTTCCCTGAATTCTTATATTAACCTTAATGTAAAATGATCTAATCGGTTCTCTGTTCGCCCTACCCTAGAAGTTTAATAGTGCCTTTCACTCGTCATTCCATGCGCTTTGAGATGCCGCTTAGCCCAATACGCTATCTGAAATAGGAACGACGTAAATTGAACAAATGTGATAGAATTTTGCTGAATTCTTAAATTAACCATAATATAAAATGATATAATCGGGTCTCTGTTTGCCCTACCCTAGAAGTTTAATAGTGCATCTTACTCGCCATTTCATGCGCTTTGAGAAGCCGCATAGCACAATACGCTATCTGAAATAGGAGTCACGTAAATTGAAAAATGTGATAGAATTTCCCTGAATTGTTATATTAACCTTAATGCAAAATGATCTAATCGGGTTTCTGTTCGCCCTACCATAGAAGTCTAATAGTGCATTTCACTCGTCATTTCATGCGCTTTGAGATGCCGCTTAGCCCAATACGCTATCTGAAATAGGAGCAACGTAAATTGAAAAATGTGATAGAATTTCCCTGAATTCTTATATTAACCAAAATATAAATTGATCTTATCGGGTCTCTGATTGCCCTATCATAGAAGTTTAATAGTGCATTTTACTCGCCATTCCACGCGCTTTAAGATGCCGCATAGCCCAGTACGCTATCTGAAATAGGAGCGACGTAACTTGAACAAATGTGATAGAATTACGCTGAATTCTTAAATTAACCATAATATAAAATGATCCAATCGGGTCTCTGATTGCCCTATCATAGAAGTTTAATAGTGCGTTTTACTCGCCATTCCACGCGCTTTAAGATGCCGCCTAGCCCAGTGCGCTATCTGAAATAGGAGCGACGTAAATTGGACGAATGTGACAAAATTTTGCTGACGTTTTAAATTAACCATAATATAAAATGATTTAATCGGGTCTCTGTTCGCCCTACCATAGAAGTCTAATAGTGCATTTCACTCGACATTTCATGTGCTTTGAGATGCCGCTTAGCCCAATACGCTATCTGAAATAGGAGCGACGTAAATTGAACAAATGTGATAGAATTTCCCTGAAATCTTATATTAAACAAAATATAAAATGATCTAATCGGGTCTCTGTTTGCCTAATCCTAGAAGTTTAGTATTGCATTTCACTCGTCATTTCATGCGCTTTGAGATGCCGCTTAGCCCAATACGCTATCTGAAATAGGAGCGACGTAAATTGAACAAATGTGATAGAATTTCGCTGAATTCTTATATTAACCAAAATATAAAATGATCTAATCGGGTCCCTGATTGCCCTATCATAGAAGTTTAATAGTGCATTTTACTCGCCATTCCGCGCGCTTTAAGGTGCCGCCTAGCCCGGTACGCTATCTGAAATAGGAGCGCCGTAAATTGAACAAATGTGATAGAGTTTCGCTGAATTCTTAAATTAACCATAATATAAAATGATCTAGTCGGGTCTCTGATTGCCCTATCATAGTAGTTTAACAGTGCATTTCACTCATCATTTCATGCGCTATGAGATGCCGCTTTGCCCAATAAGCTATCTGAAATAGGAGCGACGTAAATTGAACAAATGTGATAGAATTTCCCTGAAATCTTATATTAAACAAAATGTAAAATGATCTAATCGGGTCTCTGTTCGCCCTAGCCTAGAAGTTTAATCGTGCATTTTACTCGCCATTTCATGCGCTTTGAGATGCCGCTTAGCCCAATACGCTATCTGAAATAGGAACAACGTAAATTGAACAAATGTGATAGAATTTCCCTGAATTCTTATATTAATCTTAATGTAAAATGATCTAATCGGTTCTCTGTTCGCCCTACCCTAGAAGTTTAATAGTGCCTTTCACTCGTCATTCCATGCGCTTTGAGATGCCGCTTAGCCCAATACGCTATCTGAAATAGGAACGACGTAAATTGAACAAATGTGATAGAATTTTGCTGAATTCTTAAATTAACCATAATATAAAATGATATAATCGGGTCTCTGTTTGCCCTACCCTAGAAGTTTAATAGTGCATTTTACTCGCCATTTCATGCGCTTTGAGAAGCCGCATAGCACAATACGCTATCTGAAATAGGAGTCACGTAAATTGAAAAATGTGATAGAATTTCCCTGAATTCTTATATTAACCTTAATGTAAAATGATCTAATCGGGTCTCTGTTCGCCCTACCATACAAGTCTAATAGTGCATTTCACTCGACATTTCATGTGCTTTGAGATGCCGCTTAGCCCAATACGCTATCTGAAATAGGAGCAACGTAAATTGAAAAATGTGATAGAATTTCCCTGAATTCTTATATTAACCAAAATATAAATTGATCTTATCGGGTCTCTGATTGTCCTATCATAGAAGTTTAATAGTGCATTTTACTCGCCATTCCACGCGCTTTAAGATGCCGCATAGCCCAGTACGCTATCTGAAATAGGAGCGACGTAACTTGAACAAATGTGATAGAATTACGCTGAATTCTTAAATTAACCATAATATAAAATGATCCAATCGGGTCTCTGATTGCCCTATCATAGAAGTTTAATAGTGCATTTTACTCGCCATTCCACGCGCTTTAAGATGCCGCTTAGCCCAATACGCTATCTGAAATAGGAGCAACGTAAATTGAAAAATGTGATAGAATTTCCCTGAAATCTTATATTAAACAAAATATAAAATGATCTAATCGGGTCTCTGTTTGCCTTATCCTAGAAGTTTTGTATTGCATTTCACTCGTCATTTCATGCGCTTTGAGATGCCGCTTAGCCCAATACGCTATCTGAAATAGGAGCGACGTAAATTGAACAAATGTGATAGAATTTCGCTGAATTCTTATATTAACCAAATATAAAATGATCTAATCGGGTCCCTGATTGCCCTATCATAGAAGTTTAATAGTGCATTTTACTCGCCATTCCGCGCGCTTTAAGGTGCCGCCTAGCCCGGTACGCTATCTGAAATAGGAGCGCCGTAAATTGAACAAATGTGATAGAGTTTCGCTGACTTCTTAAATTAACCATAATATAAAGTGATCTACTCGGGTCTCTGTTTGCCCTACCCTAGAACTTTAATAGTGCACTTTATTCGCCATTTCATACGCTTTGAGATGCCGCTTAGCCCAATACGCTATCTGAAATAGGAGCGACGTAAGTTGAACAAATGTGATAGAATTTCGTTGAATTCTTTTATTAACCATAATGTAAAATGATCTAATCGGGTCTCTGTTTGCCCTTCCCTAGAAGTTTAATAGTGCATTTCACTCGTCATTTCATGCGCTTTGAGATGCCGCTAAGCCCAATAAGCCATCTGGATAGGAGCGACGTAAATTGAACAAATGTGATAGAATTTCGCTGAATTCTTATATTAACCTTAATGTAAAATGATCTAATCGGGACTCTGTTCGCCCTACCCTAGAAGTTTAATAGTGCATTTCACTCGTAATTGCATGCGCTTTGAGATGCCGCATAGCGCAATTAGCTATCTGAAATAGGAGCGACGTAAATTGAACAAATGTGATAGAATTTCGCTGAATTCTTGTATTAACCAAAATATAAAATGATCTAATCGGGTCTCTGATTGCCTTATCATAGAAGTTTAATAGTGCATTTCACTCGCCATTCCACGCGCTTTAAGATGCCGCCTATCCCAGTACGCTATCTGAAATAGCAACGACGTAAATTGAACAAATGTGATAGAATTTTGCTGAATTCTTAAAGTAACCATAATATAAACTGATCTAATCGGGTCTCTGTTTGCCCTACCCTAGAAGTTTAATAGTGCGTTTTACTCGCCATTTCATGCGCTTTCAGATGCCGCTTAGCCCAATACGGTATCTGAAATATCAAAGACGTAAATTGAACAAATGTGATAGAATTTCGCTGAATTCTTATATTACCCTTAATGTAAAATGATCTAATCGGGTCTCTGTTCGCCCTACCCTAGAAGTTTAATAGTGCATTTCACTCGTAATTGCACGCGCTTTGAGATGCCGCATAGCCCAATTAGCTATCTGAAATAGGAGCGACGTAACTTGAACAAATGCGATAGAATTTCCCTGAAATCTTATATTAAACAAAATATAAAATGATTTAGTCGGGTCTGTTATCGCCCTATCATAAAAGGTTAATAGTGCATTCTACTCGCCATTCCACGCGCTTTAAGATGCCGCCTAGCCCAATACGCTATCTGAAATAGGAGCGACGTAAATTGAACAAATGTGATAGAATTTCGCTGAATTCTTAAATTAACCATAATATAAAATGATATAATCGGGTCTCTGTTTGCCCTACCCTAGAAGTTTAATAGTGCATCTTACTCGCCATTTCATGCGCTTTGAGAAGCCGCATAGCACAATACGCTATCTGAAATAGGAGTCACGTAAATTGAAAAATGTGATAGAATTTCCCTGAATTCTTATACTAACCTTAATGTAAAATGATCTAATCGGGTCTCTGTTCGCCCTAGCCTAGAACTTTAATAGTGCACTTTATTCGCAATTTCATACGCTTTGAGATGCCGCTTAGCCCAATACGGTATCAGAAATAGAAGCGACGTAAATTGAACAAACGTGATAGAATTTCCCTGAAATCTTATATTAAACAAAATATAAAATGATCTAATCCGGTCTCTGATTGACCTATCATAGAAGGTTTGTAGTGCATTTTACTCGCCATTCCACGCGCTTTCGGATGCCGCCTAGCCCAGTATGGTATCTGAAATAGGAGCGACGTAAGTTGAACAAATGTGATAGAATTACGCTCAATTCTTATATTAACCGTAATATAAAATGATCTAATCGGGTCTCTGTTTGGCTTATCCTAGAAGTTTAATAGTGCATTTTACTCGTCATTTCATGCGCTTTGAAATGCTGCTTAGCCCAATACGCTATCTAAAATAGGAGCCACGTAAATTGAACAAATGTGATAGAATTACGCTGCATTCTTATATTAACCGTAATATAAAATGACCTAATCGGGACTCTGTTTGCCTTATCCTAGAAGCTTAATAGCGCATCTTACTCGCCATTTCATGCGCTTTGAGAGGCCGCTTAGCCCAATACGCTATCTGAAATAGGAGCGACGTAAGTTGAACAAATGTGATAGAATTACGCTGAATTCTTAAATTAATCATAATATAAAGTGATCTACTCGGGTCTCTGTTTACCCTACCCTAGAACTTTAATAGTGCACTTTATTCGCCATTTCATACGCTTTGAGATGCCGCTTAGCCCAATACGCTATCTGAAATAGGAGCGACGTAAATTGAACAAATGTGATAGAATTTCGCTGAATTCTTATATTAACCAAAATATAAAATGATCTAATCGGGTCTCTTATTGCCGTATCATAGAAGTTTAATAGAGCATTTTACTCGCCATTCCGCGCGCTTTAAGATCCCGCCTAGCCCAGTACGCTATCTGAAATAGGAGCGACGTAAATTGAACAAATGTGATAGAGTTTCGCTGAATTCTTAAATTAACCATAATATAAAATGATCTAGTCGGGTCTCTGATTGCCCTATCATAGAAGTTTAACAGTGCATTTCACTCATCATTTCATGCGCTTTGAGATGCCGCGTTGCCCAATAAGCTATCTGAAATAGGAGCGACGTAAATGGAACAAATGTGATAGAATTACGCCGCATTCTTATATTTACCGTAATATAAAATGATCTAATCGGGTCTCTGTTTGCCTTATCCTAGAAGCTTAATAGCGCATCTTACTCGCCATTTCATGCGCTTTGAGATGCCGCCTAGCCCAGTACGCTATCTGAAATAGGAGCGACGTAAATTTTACAAATGTGATAGAATTTCGTTGAATTCTTATATTAACCAAAACATAAAATGATCTAATCGGGTCTCTGATTGCCCTATCATAGAAGTTTAATAGTGCATTTCACTCGCCATTCCACGCACTTTAAGATGCCGCCTAGCCCAGTACGCTATCTGAAATAGGAACGACGTAACTTGAACAAATGTGATAGAACCACGCTGCATTCTTATATTAACCGTAATATAAAATGATCTAATCGGGTCTCTGTTTGCCTTATCCTAGAAGTATAATAGTGCGTTACACTCGCCATTTCATGCGGTTTTAGATGCCGCTTAGCCCAGGACGCTATCTGAAATAGGAACGACGTAAATTGAACAAATGTGAGAGAATTTTGCTGAATTCTTAAATTAACCATAATATAAAATGACCTAATCGGGTCTCTGTTTGCCCTACCCTAGAAGTTTAATAGTGCATTTCACTCGTCATTTCATGCGCTTTGAGATGCCGCTAAGCCCAATAAGCTATCTGTAATAGAAGCGACGTAAATTGAACAAATGTGATAGAATTTCGTTGAATTCTTATATTAACCTTAATGTAAAATGAGCTAATCGGGTCTCTGTTTGCCTTATCCTAGAAGTTTAATAGTGCATTATACTCGTCATTTCATGCGGATTGAGATGCCGCTACGCCCAATAAGCTATCCGAAATAGGAGTGACGTAAATTGAACAAATGTGATAGAATTTTGCTGAATTCTTAAATTAACCATAATATAAAATGGTCTAATCGGGTCTCTGTTTGCCCTACCCTAGAAGTGTAATAGTGCATTTCACTCGACATTTCATGCGCTTTGAGATGCCGCTAAGCCCAATAAGCTATCTGTAATAGGAGCGACGTAAATTGAACAAATGTGATAGAATTTCGTTGAATTCTTATATTAACCAAAATATAAAATGATCTAATCGGGTCTCTGATTGCCTTATCATAGAAGTTTAATAGTGCATTTTACTCGCCATTCCGCGCGCTTTAAGGTGCCGCCTAGCCCGGTACGCTATCTGAAATAGGAGCGCCGTAAATTGAACAAATGTGATAGAGTTTCGCTGAATTCTTAAATTAACCATAATATAAAATGATCTAGTCGGGTCTCTGATTGCCCTATCATAGTAGTTTAACAGTGCATTTCACTCATCATTTCATGCGCTATGAGATGCCGCTTTGCCCAATAAGCTATCTGAAATAGGAGCGACGTAAATTGAACAAATGTGATAGAATTTCCCTGAAATCTTATATTAAACAAAATGTAAAATGATCTAATCGGGTCTCTGTTCGCCCTAGCCTAGAAGTTTAATCGTGCATTTTACTCGCCATTTCATGCGCTTTGAGATGCCGCTTAGCCCAATACGCTATCTGAAATAGGAACAACGTAAATTGAACAAATGTGATAGAATTTCCCTGAATTCTTATATTAATCTTAATGTAAAATGATCTAATCGGTTCTCTGTTCGCCCTACCCTAGAAGTTTAATAGTGCCTTTCACTCGTCATTCCATGCGCTTTGAGATGCCGCTTAGCCCAATACGCTATCTGAAATAGGAACGACGTAAATTGAACAAATGTGATAGAATTTTGCTGAATTCTTAAATTAACCATAATATAAAATGATATAATCGGGTCTCTGTTTGCCCTACCCTAGAAGTTTAATAGTGCATTTTACTCGCCATTTCATGCGCTTTGAGAAGCCGCATAGCACAATACGCTATCTGAAATAGGAGTCACGTAAATTGAAAAATGTGATAGAATTTCCCTGAATTCTTATATTAACCTTAATGTAAAATGATCTAATCGGGTCTCTGTTCGCCCTACCATAGAAGTCTAATAGTGCATTTCACTCGACATTTCATGTGCTTTGAGATGCCGCTTAGCCCAATACGCTATCTGAAATAGGAGCAACGTAAATTGAAAAATGTGATAGAATTTCCCTGAATTCTTATATTAACCAAAATATAAATTGATCTTATCGGGTCTCTGATTGCCCTATCATAGAAGTTTAATAGTGCATTTTACTCGCCATTCCACGCGCTTTAAGATGCCGCATAGCCCAGTACGCTATCTGAAATAGGAGCGACGTAACTTGAACAAATGTGATAGAATTACGCTGAATTCTTAAATTAACCATAATATAAAATGATCCAATCGGGTCTCTGATTGCCCTATCATAGAAGTTTAATAGTGCATTTTACTCGCCATTCCACGCGCTTTAAGATGCCGCTTAGCCCAATACGCTATCTGAAATAGGAGCAACGTAAATTGAAAAATGTGATAGAATTTCCCTGAAATCTTATATTAAACAAAATATAAAATGATCTAATCGGGTCTCTGTTTGCCTTATCCTAGAAGTTTTGTATTGCATTTCACTCGTCATTTCATGCGCTTTGAGATGCCGCTTAGCCCAATACGCTATCTGAAATAGGAGCGACGTAAATTGAACAAATGTGATAGAATTTCGCTGAATTCTTATATTAACCAAATATAAAATGATCTAATCGGGTCCCTGATTGCCCTATCATAGAAGTTTAATAGTGCATTTTACTCGCCATTCCGCGCGCTTTAAGGTGCCGCCTAGCCCGGTACGCTATCTGAAATAGGAGCGCCGTAAATTGAACAAATGTGATAGAGTTTCGCTGACTTCTTAAATTAACCATAATATAAAGTGATCTACTCGGGTCTCTGTTTGCCCTACCCTAGAACTTTAATAGTGCACTTTATTCGCCATTTCATACGCTTTGAGATGCCGCTTAGCCCAATACGCTATCTGAAATAGGAGCGACGTAAGTTGAACAAATGTGATAGAATTTCGTTGAATTCTTTTATTAACCATAATGTAAAATGATCTAATCGGGTCTCTGTTTGCCCTTCCCTAGAAGTTTAATAGTGCATTTCACTCGTCATTTCATGCGCTTTGAGATGCCGCTAAGCCCAATAAGCCATCTGGATAGGAGCGACGTAAATTGAACAAATGTGATAGAATTTCGCTGAATTCTTATATTAACCTTAATGTAAAATGATCTAATCGGGACTCTGTTCGCCCTACCCTAGAAGTTTAATAGTGCATTTCACTCGTAATTGCATGCGCTTTGAGATGCCGCATAGCGCAATTAGCTATCTGAAATAGGAGCGACGTAAATTGAACAAATGTGATAGAATTTCGCTGAATTCTTGTATTAACCAAAATATAAAATGATCTAATCGGGTCTCTGATTGCCTTATCATAGAAGTTTAATAGTGCATTTCACTCGCCATTCCACACGCTTTAAGATGCCGCCTATCCCAGTACGCTATCTGAAATAGCAACGACGTAAATTGAACAAATGTGATAGAATTTTGCTGAATTCTTAAAGTAACCATAATATAAACTGATCTAATCGGGTCTCTGTTTGCCCTACCCTAGAAGTTTAATAGTGCGTTTTACTCGCCATTTCATGCGCTTTCAGATGCCGCTTAGCCCAATACGGTATCTGAAATATCAAAGACGTAAATTGAACAAATGTGATAGAATTTCGCTGAATTCTTATATTACCCTTAATGTAAAATGATCTAATCGGGTCTCTGTTCGCCCTACCCTAGAAGTTTAATAGTGCATTTCACTCGTAATTGCACGCGCTTTGAGATGCCGCATAGCCCAATTAGCTATCTGAAATAGGAGCGACGTAACTTGAACAAATGCGATAGAATTTCCCTGAAATCTTATATTAAACAAAATATAAAATGATTTAGTCGGGTCTGTTATCGCCCTATCATAAAAGGTTAATAGTGCATTCTACTCGCCATTCCACGCGCTTTAAGATGCCGCCTAGCCCAATACGCTATCTGAAATAGGAGCGACGTAAATTGAACAAATGTGATAGAATTTCGCTGAATTCTTAAATTAACCATAATATAAAATGATATAATCGGGTCTCTGTTTGCCCTACCCTAGAAGTTTAATAGTGCATCTTACTCGCCATTTCATGCGCTTTGAGAAGCCGCATAGCACAATACGCTATCTGAAATAGGAGTCACGTAAATTGAAAAATGTGATAGAATTTCCCTGAATTCTTATACTAACCTTAATGTAAAATGATCTAATCGGGTCTCTGTTCGCCCTAGCCTAGAACTTTAATAGTGCACTTTATTCGCAATTTCATACGCTTTGAGATGCCGCTTAGCCCAATACGGTATCAGAAATAGAAGCGACGTAAATTGAACAAACGTGATAGAATTTCCCTGAAATCTTATATTAAACAAAATATAAAATGATCTAATCCGGTCTCTGATTGACCTATCATAGAAGTTTTGTAGTGCATTTTACTCGCCATTCCACGCGCTTTCGGATGCCGCCTAGCCCAGTATGGTATCTGAAATAGGAGCGACGTAAGTTGAACAAATGTGATAGAATTACGCTCAATTCTTATATTAACCGTAATATAAAATGATCTAATCGGGTCTCTGTTTGGCTTATCCTAGAAGTTTAATAGTGCATTTTACTCGCCATTTCATGCGCTTTGAAATGCTGCTTAGCCCAATACGCTATCTAAAATAGGAGCGACGTAAATTGAACAAATGTGATAGAATTACGCTGCATTCTTATATTAACCGTAATATAAAATGACCTAATCGGGACTCTGTTTGCCTTATCCTAGAAGCTTAATAGCGCATCTTACTCGCCATTTCATGCGCTTTGAGAGGCCGCTTAGCCCAATACGCTATCTGAAATAGGAGCGACGTAAGTTGAACAAATGTGATAGAATTACGCTGAATTCTTAAATTAATCATAATATAAAGTGATCTACTCGGGTCTCTGTTTACCCTACCCTAGAACTTTAATAGTGCACTTTATTCGCCATTTCATACGCTTTGAGATGCCGCTTAGCCCAATACGCTATCTGAAATAGGAGCGACGTAAATTGAACAAATGTGATAGAATTTCGCTGAATTCTTATATTAACCAAAATATAAAATGATCTAATCGGGTCTCTTATTGCCGTATCATAGAAGTTTAATAGAGCATTTTACTCGCCATTCCGCGCGCTTTAAGATCCCGCCTAGCCCAGTACGCTATCTGAAATAGGAGCGACGTAAATTGAACAAATGTGATAGAGTTTCGCTGAATTCTTAAATTAACCATAATATAAAATGATCTAGTCGGGTCTCTGATTGCCCTATCATAGAAGTTTAACAGTGCATTTCACTCATCATTTCATGCGCTTTGAGATGCCGCGTTGCCCAATAAGCTATCTGAAATAGGAGCGACGTAAATTGAACAAATGTGATAGATTTTACCTGAAATCTTATATTAAACAAAATGTAAAATGATCTAATCGGGTCTCTGTTCGCCCTAGCCTAGAAGTTTAATCGTGCATTTTACTCGCCATTGCATGCGCTTTGAGATGCCGCTTAGCGCAATACGCTATCTGAAATAGGAACGACGTAAATTGAACAAATGTGATAGAATTTCCCTGAATTCTTATATTAACCTTAATGTAAAATGATCTAATCGGTTCTCTGTTCGCCCTACCCTAGAAGTTTAATAGTGCCTTTCACTCGTCATTCCATGCGCTTTGAGATGCCGCTTAGCCCAATACGCTATCTGAAATAGGAACGACGTAAATTGAACAAATGTGATAGAATTTTGCTGAATTCTTAAATTAACCATAATATAAAATGATATAATCGGGTCTCTGTTTGCCCTACCTTAGAAGTTTAATAGTGCATCTTACTCGCCATTTCATGCGCTTTGAGAAGCCGCATAGCACAATACGCTATCTGAAATAGGAGTCACGTAAATTGAAAAATGTGATAGAATTTCCCTGAATTCTTATATTAACCTTAATGTAAAATGATCTAATCGGGTCTCTGTTCGCCCTACCATAGAAGTCTAATAGTGCATTTCACTCGACATTTCATGTGCTTTGAGATGCCGCTTAGCCCAATACGCTATCTGAAATAGGAGCGACGTAAATTGAACAAATGTGATAGAATTTTGCTGACTTCTTAAATTAACCATAATATAAAGTGATCTACTCGGGTCTCTGTTTGCCCTACCCTAGAACTTTAATAGTGCACTTTATTCGCCATTGCATACGCTTTGAGATGCCGCTTAGCCCAATACGCTATCTGAAATAGGAGTCACGTAAATTGAAAAATGTGATAGAATTTCCCTGAATTCTTTTATTAACCATAATGTAAAATGATCTAATCGGGTCTCTGTTTGCCCTTCCCTAGAAGTTTAATAGTGCATTTCACTCGTCATTTCATGCGCTTTGAGATGCCGCTAAGCCCAATAAGCCATCTGAATAGGAGCGACGTAAATTGAACAAATGTGATAGAATTTCGCTGAATTCTTATATTAACCTTAATGTAAAATGATCTAATCGGGTCTCTGTTCGCCCTACCCTAGAAGTTTAATAGTGCATTTCACTCGTAATTGCATGCGCTTTGAGATGCCGCATAGCCCAATTAGCTATCTGAAATAGGAGCGACGTAACTTGAACAAATGCGATAGAATTTCCCTGAAATCTTATATTAAACAAAATATAAAATGATCTAGTCGGGTCTCTGATTGCCCTATCATAGAAGTTTAGTAGTGCATTTTACTCGACATTCCACGCGCTTTAAGGTGCCGCCTAGCCCAGTACGCTATCTGAAGTAGGAGCGACGTAAGTTGAACAAATGTGATAGAATTTTGCTGAATTCTTAAATTAACCATAATATAAAATGATCTAATCGGGTCTCTGTTTGCCCTACCCTAGAAGTTTAATAGTGCATTTCACTCGTCACTTTATGCGCTTTGAGATGCCGCTAAGCCCAATAAGCTATCGGAAATAGGAGCGACGTAAATTGAACAAATATGGTAGAATTTCGCAGAATTCTTATGTTAACCAAAATATAAAATGATCTAATCTGGTCTCTGTTCGCCATAGCCTAGAAGTTTAATAGTGCATTTTGTTCGCCATTTCATGAGCTTCGAGATCCCGCTTAGCCCAATACGCTATCTGAAATAGGAGCGACGTAAATTCAACAAATGTGATAGAATTTCCCTGAAATCTTATATTAATCAAAATATAAAATGATCTAATCGGGTCTCTGATTGCCCTATCATAGAAGATTAGTAGTGCATTTTACTCGCCATTCCACGCGCTTTAAGATGCCGCCTAGCCCAGTACGCTATCTGAAATAGGAGCGATGTAAGTTGAACAAATGTGATAGAATTACGCTGAATTCTTACATTAACCATAATGTAAAATGATCTAATCGGGTCTCTGTTTGCACTACCCTAGAAGTTTAATAGTGCATTTCACTCGCCACTTCATGCGCTTTGAGATGCCGCTAAGCACAATAAGTTATCTGTAATAGGAGCGACGTAAATTGAACAAATGTGATAGAATTTCGCTGAATTCTTATATTAACCAAAATATAAAATGATCTAATCGGGTCTCTGATTGCCCTATCATAGAAGTTTAGTGGTGCATATTACTCGCCATTCCACGCGCTTTAAGATGCCGCCTAGCCCAATACGCTATCTGAAATAGGAGCCACGTAAATTGAACAAATGTGATAGAATTTCGCTGAATTCTTATATTAACCAAAGTATAAAATGATCTAATCTGGTCTCTGATTGCCCTATCATAGAAGGTTAATAGTGCATTTTACTCGCCATTCCACGCGCTTTAAGATGCTGCCTAGCCCAGTACGCTGTCTGAAATAGAAGCGACGTAAATTGAACGAGTGTGATAGAATCTCGCTGAATACTTATATTAACCTTAATGTAAAATAATGTAATCGGGTCTCTGTTCGCCCTACCCTAGAAGTTTAATAGTGCATTTCGCTCGTCATTTCATGCGCTTTGAGATGCCGCTTAGCCCAATACGCTATCTGAAATAGGAGCAACGTAAATTGAAAAATGTGATAGAATTTCCCTGAATTCTTATATTAACCAAAATATAAAATGATCTAATCGGGTCTCTGTTCGCCCTACCATAGAAGTCTAATGGTGCATTTCACTCGCCATTTCATGCGCTTTGCGATGCCGCTTAGCCCAATACGCTATCTGAAATAGGAGCGACGTAAGTTGAACAAATGTGATAGAATTTCGCAGAATTCTTTTATTAACCATAATGTAAAATGATCTGCTCGGCTCTCTGTTCGCCCTACCATAGATGTCTAATGGTGCATTTCACTCGCCATTTCATGCGCTTTGCGATGGCGCTTAGCCCAATACGCTATCTGAAATAGGAGCGACGTAACTTGAACAAATGTGATAGAATTACGCTGAATTCTTATATTAACCGTAATATAAAATGATCTAATCGGGTCTCTGTTTGCCTTATCCTAGAAGTTTAATAGCGCATTTTACTCGCCATTTCATGCGCTTTGAGATGCCGCTTAGCCCAATACGCTATCTGGAATAGGAGCGACGTAAATTGAGCAAATGTGATAGAATTCCCGTGAATTCATATATTAACCTTAATGTAAAATGATCCAATCGGGTCTCTGTTCGCCCTACCATAGAAGTCTAATAGTGCATTTCACTCGCCATTTCATGCGCTTTGAGATGCCGCTTAGCCCAATACGCTATCTGAAATAGGAGCGACGTAAGTTGAACAAATGTGATAGAATTCCGCTGAATTCTTTTATTAACCATAATGTAAAATGATCTGCTCGGGTCTCTGTTCGCCCTAGCCTAGAAGTTTAATAGTGCATTTTATTCGCCATTTCAAGCGCTTTGAGATGCCGCTTAGCCCAATACGCTATCTGAAATTGGAGCGACGTAAATTGAAGAAATGTGATACTATTGCCCTGAAATCTTATATTAAACAAAATATAAAATGATCTAATCGGGTCTCTGTTTGCCCTACCTTGAAGTTTAATAGTGCATTTCACTCGTCATTTCATGCGCTTTAAGATGCCGCCTAGCCCAGTACGCTATCTGAAATAGGAGCGACGTAAATTTTACAAATGTGATAGAATTTCGTTGAATTCTTATATTAACCAAAACATAAAATGATCTAATCGGGTCTCTGATTGCCCTATCATAGAAGTTTAATAGTGCATTTCACTCGCCATTCCACGCGCTTTAAGATGCCGCCTAGCCCAGTACGCTATCTGAAATAGGAGCGACGTAACTTGAACAAATGTGATAGAATCACGCTGCATTCTTATATTAACCGTAATATAATATGATCTAATCGGGTCTCTGTTTGCCTTATCCTAGATGTATAATAGTGCATTATACTCGCCATTTCATGCGCTTTTAGATGCCGCTTAGCCCAGGACGCTATCTGAAATAGGAACGACGTAAATTGAACAAATGTGAGAGAATTTTGCTGAATTCTTAAATTAACCATAATATAAAATGACCTAATCGGGGCTCTGTTTGCCCTACCCTAGAAGTTTAATAGTGCATTTCACTCGTCATTTCATGCGCTTTGAGATGCCGCTAAGCCCAATAAGCTATCTGAAATAGGAGCGACGTAAATTGAACAAATGTGATAGAATTTCGCAGAATTCTTATATTAACCAAGATATAAAATGATCTAATCGAGTCTCTGTTCGCCCTAGCCTAGTAGTTTAATAGTGCATTTTATTCGCCATTTTATGCGCTTTGAGATGCCGCTTAGCCGAATACGCTATCTGAAATAGGAGCGACGTAAATTGAACAGATGTGATAGAATCTCCCTGAAATCTTATATTAACCATAATATAAAATGATCTAATCGGGTCTCTGTTCGCCCTAGCCTAGTAGTTTAATAGTGCATTTTATTCGCCATTTTATGCGCTTTGAGATGCCGCTTAGCTGAATACGCTATCTGAAATAGGAGCGACGTAAATTGAACAGATGTGATAGAATCTCCCTGAAATCTTATATTAACCATAATATAAAATGATCTAATCGGGTCTCTGTTCGCCCTAGCCTAGAAGTTTAATAGTGCATTTTATTCGCCATTTCATGCGCTTTTAGATGCCGCTTAGCCTAGGACGCTATCTGAAATAGGAACGACGTAAATTGAACAAATGTGATAGAATTTCACTGAATTCTTAAATTAACCATAATATAAAATGATCTAATCGGGTCTCTGTTTGCCCTACCGTAGAAGTTTAATAGTGCATTTTACTCGCCATTGCATGTGCTTTGAGATGCCGCTAAGCCCAATAAGCTATCTGTAATAGGAGCGACGTAAATTTTACAAATGTGATAGAATTTCGTTGAATTCTTATATTAACCAATATATAAAATGATCTAATCGGGTCTCTGATTGCCCTATCATAGAAGTTTAATAGTGCACTTTACTCGCCATTCCACGCGCTTTAAGATGCCGCATAGCCCAGTACGCTATCTGAAATAGGAACGACGTAAGTTGAACAAATGTGATAGAATTACGCTGAATTCTTATATTAACCGTAATATAAAATGATCTAATCGGGTCTCTGTTTGCCTTATCCTAGAAGTATAATAGTGCATTATACTCGCCATTTCATGCGCTTTTAGATGCCGCTTAGCCCAGGACGCTATCTGAAATAGGAACGACGTAAATTGAACAAATGTGAGAGAATTTTGCTGAATTCTTAAATTAACCATAATATAAAATGACCTAATCGGGGCTCTGTTTGCCCTACCCTAGAAGTTTAATAGTGCATTTCACTCGTCATTTCATGCGCTTTGAGATGCCGCTAAGCCCAATAAGCTATCTGTAATAGAAGCGACGTAAATTGAACAAATTTGATAGAATTTCGTTGAATTCTTATATTAACCTTAATGTAAAATGATCTAATCGGGTCTCTGTTTGCCTTATCCTAGAAGTTTAATAGTGCATTATACTCGTCATTTCATGCGGATTGAGATGCCGCTAAGCCCAATAAGCTATCTGAAATAGGAGCGACGTAAATTGAACAAATGTGATAGAATTTCGCAGAATTCTTATATTAACCAAAATATAAAATGATCTAATCGAGTCTCTATTCGCCCTAGCCTAGTAGTTTAATAGTGCATTTTATTCGCCATTTTATGCGCTTTGAGATGCCGCTTAGCCGAATACGCTATCTGAAATAGGAGCGACGTACATTGAACAGATGTGATAGAATCTCCCTGAAATCTTATATTAACCATAATATAAAATGATCTAATTGGGTCTCTGTTCTCCCTAGCCTAGTAGTTTAATAGTGCATTTTATTCGCCATTTTATGCGCTTTGAGATGCCGCTTAGCCGAATACGCTATCGGAAATAGGAGCGACGTAAATTGAACAGATGTGATAGAATCTCCCTGAAATCTTATATTAACCATAATATAAAATGATCTAATCGGGTCTCTGTTCGCCCTATCCTAGAAGTTTAATAGTGCATTTTATTCGCCATTTCATGCGCTTTTAGCTGCCGCTTAGCCTAGGACGCTATCTGAAATAGGAACGACGTAAATTGAACAAATGTGATAGACTTTCGCTGAATTCTTTTATTAACCATAATGTAAAATGATCTGATCGGGTCTCTGTTCGCCCTAGCCTAGAAGTTTAATAGTGCATTTTATTCGCCATTTCATGCGCTTTGAGATGCCGCTTAGCCGAATACGCTATCTGAAATAGGAGCGACGTAAATTGAACGAATGTGATAGAATTTCCGTGAATCCTTGTATTAACATTAATGTAAAATGATCTAATCGGGTCTCTGTTTGCCCTACCCTAGAAGTTTAATAGTGCATTTTGCTCGCCATTTCATGCGCTTTGAGATGCCGCTGAGCCCAATACGCTATTTGAAATAGGAGCGAAGGAAATTGAACAAATGTGATAGAATTTCACTGAATTCTTATATTAACCAAAATATAAAATGATCTAATCGGGTCTCTGTTCGCCCTACCATAGAAGTCTAATGGTGCATTTCACTCGCCATTTCATGCGCTTTGCGATGCCGCTTAGCCCAATACGCTATCTGAAATAGGAGCGACGTAAGTTGAACAAATGTGATAGAATTTCGCTGAATTCTTTTATTAACCATAATGTAAAATGATCTGCTCGGGTCTCTGTTCGCCCTACCATAGAAGTCTAATGGTGCATTTCACTCGCCATTTCATGCGCTTTGCGATGCCGCTTAGCCCAATACGCTATCTGAAATAGGAGCGACGTAACTTGAACAAATGTGATAGAATTACGCTGAATTCTTATATTAACCGTAATATAAAATGATCTAATCGGGTCTCTGTTTGCCTTATCCTAGAAGTTTAATAGCGCATTTTACTCGCCATTTCATGCGCTTTGAGATGCCGCTTAGCCCAATACGCTATCTGGAATAGGAGCGACGTAAATTGAACAAATGTGATAGAATTCCCGTGAATTCTTATATTAGCCTTAATGTAAAATGATCCAATCGGGTCTCTGTTCGCCCTACCATAGTAGTCTAATAGTGCATTTCACTCGCCATTTCATGCGCTTTGAGATGCCGCTTAGCCCAATACGCTATCTGAAATAGGAGCGACGTAAGTTGAACAAATGTGATAGAATTCCGCTGAATTCTTATATTAACCGTAATATAAAATGATCTAATCGAGTCTCTATTTGCCTTATCCTAGAAGTATAATAGTGCATTATACTCGCCATTTCATGCGCTTTTAGATGCCGCTTAGCCCAGGACGCTATCTGTAATAGGAACGACGTAAATTGAACAAATGTGAGAGAATTTTGCTGAATTCTTAAATTAACCTTAATGTAAAATGATGTAATCGGGTCTCTGTTTGCCTTATCCTAGAAGTTTAATAGTGCATTATACTCGTCATTTCATGCGGATTGAGATGCCGCTAAGCCCAATAAGCTATCTGAAATAGGAGCGACGTAAATTGAACAAATGTGATAGAATTTCGCAGAATTCTTATATTAACCAAAAGATAAAATGATCTAATCGAGTCTCTATTCGCCCTAGCCTAGTAGTTTAATAGTGCATTTTATTCGCCATTTTATGCGCTTTGAGATGCCGCTTAGCCGAATACGCTATCTGAAATAGGAGCGACGTAAATTGAACAGATGTGATAGAATCTCCCTGAAATCTTATATTAACCATAATATAAAATGATCTAATCGGGTCTCTGTTCGCCCTAGCCTAGTAGTTTAATAGTGCATTTTATTCGCCATTTTATGCGCTTGGAGATGCCGCTTAGCCGAATACGCTATCGGAAATAGGAGCGACGTAAATTGAACAGATGTGATAGAATCTCCCTGAAATCTTATATTAACCATAATATAAAATGATCTAATCGGGTCTCTGTTCGCCCTATCCTAGAAGTTTAATAGTGCATTTTATTCGCCATTTCATGCGCTTTTAGCTGCCGCTTAGCCTAGGACGCTATCTGAAATAGGAACGACGTAAATTGAACAAATGTGATAGAATTTCGCTGAATTCTTTTATTAACCATAATGTAAAATGATCTGACCGGGTCTCTGTTCGCCCTAGCCTAGAAGTTTAATAGTGCATTTTATTCGCCATTTCATGCGCTTTGAGATGCCGCTTAGCCGAATACGCTATCTGAAATAGGAGCGACGTAAATTGAACAAATGTGATAGAATTTCCGTGAATCCTTGTATTAACATTAATGTAAAATGATCTAATCGGGTCTCTGTTTGCCCTACCCTAGAAGTTTAATAGTGCATTTTGCTCGCCATTTCATGCGCTTTGAGATGCCGCTGAGCCCAATACGCTATTTGAAATAGGAGCGAAGGAAATTGAACAAATGTGATAGAATTTCACTGAATTCTTATATTAACCAAAATATAAAATGATCTAATCGGGTCTCTGTTCGCCCTACCATAGAAGTCTAATGGTGCATTTCACTCGCCATTTCATGCGCTTTGCGATGCCGCTTAGCCCAATACGCTATCTGAAATAGGAGCGACGTAAGTTGAACAAATGTGATAGAATTTCGCTGAATTCTTTTATTAACCATAACGTAAAATGATCTGCTCGGGTCTCTGTTCGCCCTACCATAGAAGTCTAATGGTGCATTTCACTCGCCATTTCATGCGCTTTGCGATGCCGCTTAGCCCAATACGCTATCTGAAATAGGAGCGACGTAACTTGAACAAATGTGATAGAATTACGCTGAATTCTTATATTAACCGTAATATAAAATGATCTAATCGAGTCTCTGTTTGCCTTATCCTAGAAGTTTAATAGCGCATTTTACTCGCCATTTCATGCGCTTTCAGATGCCGCTGAGCCCAATGCGCTATTTGAAATAGGAGCGACGTAAATTGAACAGATGTGATAGAATCTCCCTGAAATCTTATATTAACCATAATATAAAATCATCTAATCGGGTCTCTGATTGCCCTATCATAGAAGTTTAATAGTGCATTTTACTCGCCATTTCATGCGCCTTCAGATGCCGCATAGCCCAATAAGCTATCTGAAATAGGAGCGACGTAAATTGAACAAATGTGGTAGAATTTCCCTGAAATCTTATATTAAACAAAATATAAAATGATCTAATCTGGTCTCTGATTGCCCTATCATAGAAGGTTAATAGTGCATTTTACTCGCCATTCCACGCGCTTTAAGATGCCGCCTAGCTCAGTACGCTGTCTGAAATAGAAGCGACGTAACTTGAACGAGTGTGATAGAATCTCGCTGAATACTTATATTAACCTTAATGTAAAATGATCTAATCGGGTCTCTGTTCGCCCTAGCCTAGAAGTTTAATAGCGCATTTTATTCGCCATTTCATGCGCCTTGAGATGCCGCTTAGCACAATACGCTATCTGAAATAGGAGCGACGTAAATTGAACAAATGTGATAGAATTTCCCTGAAATCTTATATTAAACAAAATATAAAATGATCTAATCGGGTCTCTGATTGCCCTATCATAGAAGTTTAGTAGTGCATATTACTCGCCATTCCACGCGCTTTAAGATGCCGCCTAGCCCAGTACGCTATTTGAAATAGGAGCGAAGGAAATTGAACAAATGTGATAGAATTTCACTGAATTCTTATATTAACCAAAATATAAAATGATCTAATCGGGTCTCTGTTCGCCCTACCATAGAAGTCTAATGGTGCATTTCACTCGCCATTTCATGCGCTTTGCGATGCCGCTTAGCCCAATACGCTATCTGAAATAGGAGCGACGTAACTTGAACAAATGTGATAGAATTACGCTGAATTCTTATATTAACCGTAATATAAAATGATCTAATCGAGTCTCTATTTGCCTTATCCTAGAAGTTTAATAGCGCATTTTACTCGCCATTCCACGCGCTTTAAGATGCCGCCTAGCCCAGTGCGCTACCTGAAATAGGAGCGACGTAAGTTGAACAAATGTGATAGAATTACGCTGAATTCTTATATTAACCGTAATATAAAATGATCTAATCGGGTCTCTGATTGCCTTATCCTAGAAGTTTGATAGTGCATTTTACTGGCCATTTCATGCGCTTTGAGATGCCGCTTAGCCCAATACGCTATCTGAAATAGGAGCGACGTAAATTGAACAAATGTGATAGAGTTTTGCTGAATTCTTAAATTAACCACAATATAAAATGATCTAATCGGGTCTCTGTTTGACCTACCCTAGAAGTTTAAAAGTGCATTTTACTCGCCATTTCATGTGCTTTGAGATGCCGCATAGCCCAATACGCTATCTGGAATAGGAGCGACGTAAATTGAACAAACGTGATAGAATTTCCCTGAATTCTTATATTAACCTTAATGTAAAATGATCTAATCGGGTCTCTGTTCGCCCTACCATAGAAGTCTAATAGTGCATTTCACTCGCCATTCCACGCGCTTTAAGATGCGGCCGAACCCAGTACGCTATCTGAAATAGGAGCGACGTAAATTGAACAAATGTGATAGAATTTCGCTGAATTCTTAAATTAACTATAATATAAAATGATCTAATCGGGTCTCTGTTTGCCTTACCCTAGAAGTTTAATAGTGTATTGTACTCGCCATTTCATGCGCTTTGAGATGCCGCGTAGCCCAATACGCTATCTGAAATAGGAGCGATGTAAATTGAACAAATGTGTTAGAATTTCGCTGAATACTTTTATTAACCATACAGTAAAATGATCTAATCGGGTCTCTGTTCGCCCTAGCCTAGAAGTTTAATAGTGCATTTTATTCGCCATTTCATGCGCTTTGAGATGCCGCTTAGCGCAATACGCTATCTGAAATAGGAGCGACGTAAATTGAACAAATGTGATAGAATTTCCCTGAAATCTTATATTAAACAAAATATAAAATGATCTAATTGGGTCTCTGATTGCCCTATCATAGAAGTTTAGTGGTGCATTTTAGTCGACATTCCACGCGCTTTAAGATGCCGCCTAGCCCAGTACGCTATCTGAAGTAGGAGCGACGTAAATTGAACAAATCTGATAGAATTTCCCTGAATTCTTACATTAACCTTAATGTAAAATGATCTGATCGGGTCTCTGTTCGCCCTACCCTAGAAGTTTAATAGTGCATTTTACTCGTCATCTCATACGCTTTGTGATGCCGCTTAGCCCAATACGCTATCTGAAATAGGAGGGACGTAAATTGAACAAATGTGATAGAATTTCGCTGAATACTTATATTAACCAAAATATAAAATGATCTAATCGGGTCTCTGATTGCCCTACCATAGAAGTTTAGTAGTGCATTTTACTCGCCATTCCACGCGCTTTAAGATGCCGCCTAGCCCAGTACGCTATCTGAAATAGGAGCGACGTAAGTTGAACAAATGTGATAGAATTACGCTGAATACTTTTATTAACCATACTGTAAAATGATCTAATCGGGTCTCTGTTCGCCCTAGCCTAGAAGTTTAATAGTGCATTTTATTCGCCATTTCATGCGCTTTGAGATGCCGCTTAGCGCAATACGCTATCTGAAATAGGAGCGACGTAAATTGAACAAATGTGATAGAATTTCCCTGAAATCTTATATTAAACAAAATATAAAATGATCTAATTGGGTCTCTGATTGCCCTATCATAGAAGTTTAGTGGTGCATTTTAGTCGACATTCCACGCGCTTTAAGATGCCGCCTAGCCCAGTACGCTATCTGAAATAGGAGCGACGTAAATTGAACAAATCTGATAGAATTTCCCTGAATTCTTACATTAACCTTAATGTAAAATGATCTGATCGGGTCTCTGTTCGCCCTACCCTAGAAGTTTAATAGTGCATTTTACTCGTCATTTCATACGCTTTGTGATGCCGCTTAGCCCAATACGCTATCTGAAATAGGAGGGACGTAAATTGAACAAATGTGATAGAATTTCGCTGAATACTTATATTAACCAAAATATAAAATGATCTAATCGGGTCTCTGATTGCCCTACCATAGAAGTTTAGTAGTGCATTTTACTCGCCTTTCCACGCGCTTTAAGATGCCGCCTAGCCCAGTACGCTATCTGAAATAGGAGCGACGTAAGTTGAACAAATGTGATAGAATTACGCTGAATTCTTATATTAACCGTAATATAAAATGATCTAATCGGGTCTCCGTTTGAATTATCCTAGAAGCACAATAGTGCATTTTACTCGCCATTTCAGGCGCTTTGAGATGCCGCTTAGCCCAGTACGCTATGTGAAATAGGAGCGACGTAAATTGAACAAATGTGATAGACTTTGGTGAATTCTTAAATTAACCATACCATAAAATGATCTAATCGGGTCTCTGTTTGCCCTACCCTAGAAGTTTAATAGTGCATTTCACTCGTAATTTCATGCGCTTTGGGAGGCCGCTTAGCCCTATACGCTATCTGAAATAGGAGCGACGTAAATTGAACAAATGTGATAGAATTTCGCTGAATTCGTATATTAACCAAAATATGAAATGATCTAATCGGGTCTCTGATTGCCCTATCATAGAAGTTTAATAGTGTATTTTACTGGCCATGCCGCGCGCTTTAAGATGCCTCCTAGCCCAGTACGCTATCTGAAATAGAGGCGACGTAAATTGAACGAATGTGATAGAATTACGCTGAATTCTTAAATTAACCATAATATAAAATGATTTAATCGGGTCTTTGTTTGCCCTACCCTAGAAGTTTAATAGTCTATTTTACTCGCCATTGCATGTGCTTTGAGATGCCGCATAGCCCAATACGCTATCTGAAATATGAGCGACGTAAATTGAACGAATGTGATAGAATTTCGCTGGATTCTTATATTAACCAAAATATAAAATGATCTAATCGGGTCTCTGATAGCCCTATCATAGAAGTTTAGTAGTGCATTTTACTCGCCATTCCACGCGCTTTAAGATGCAGCCTAGCCCAGTACGCTATCTGAAATAGGAGCGACGTAAGTTGAACAAATGTGATAGAATTTCGCTGAATTCTCATATTAACATTAATGTAAAATGATCTAATCGAGTCTCTGTTCGCCCTACCCTAGAAGTTTAATAGTGCATTTCACTCGTCATTTCATGCGCTTTAAGATGCCGCCTAGCCCAGTACGCTATCTGAAATAGGAGCGACGTAAATTGAACAAATGTGATAGATTTCCCTGAATTCTTATATTAACCTTAATGGAAAATGATCTGTTCGGGCTCTGTTCGCCCTACCCTAGAAGTTTAATCGTGCATTTTACTCGTCATTTCATGCGCTTTGTGATGCCGCGTAGCCCAATACGCTATCTGAAATAGGAGAGACGTAAATTGAACAAATGTGATAGAATTTCGCTGAATTCTTATATTAACAGTAATATAAAATGATCTAATCGGGTCTCTGTTTGAATTATCCTAGAAGTTTGATAGTGCATTTCATTCGCCATTTCATGCGCTTTGAGATGCCGCTTAGCCCAATACGCTATCTGAAATAGGAGCGACGTAAATTGAACAAATGTGATAGAATTTCGCTGAACTCTTTTATTAACCATGATGTAAAATGATCTAATCGGGTCTCTGTTCGCCCTAGCTTAGAAGTTTAATAGTGCATTGTATTCGCCATTTCATGCGCTTTGAGATGCCGCGTAGCCCAGTACGCTATCTGAAATAGGAGCGACGTAAGTTGAACAAATGTGATAGAATTACGCTGAATTCTTATATTAACCGTAATATAAAATGATCTAATCGGGGCTCTGTTTGAATTATCCAAGAAGTTCGATAGTGCATTTCACTCGCCATTTCATGCGCTTTGAGATGACGCTTAGCCCAATACGCTATCTGTAATAGGAGCGACGTAAATTGAACAAATGTGATAGAATTTCGCTGAATTCTTAAATTAACTATAATATGAAATTATCTAATCGGGTCTCTGTTTGCCCTACCCTAGAAGTTTGATAGTGCATTTTACTCGTCATTTCATGCGCTTTGAGATGCCGCTTAGCCCAATACGCTATCTGAAATAGGAGCGATGTAAATTGAACAAATGTGATAGAATTTCGCTGAATTCTTTTATTAACGATAATGTAAAATGATCCAATCGGGTCTCTGTTCGCCCTGGCCTAGAAGTTTAATAGTGCATTTCATTCACCATTTCATGCGCTTTGAGATGCCGCTTAGCCCAATACGCTATCTGAAATAGGAGCGACGTAAATTGAACAAATGTGATAGAATTTCGCTGAATTCTTTTATTAGCCATAATGTAAAATGATCTAATCGGGTCTCTGTTCGCCCTAGCCTAGAAGTTTAATTGTGCATTGTATTCGCCACTTCATGCGCTTTGAGATGCCGCGTAGCCCAATACGCTGTCTGAAATAGGAGCGACGTAAATTGAACAAATGTGATAGAATTTCCCTGAAATCTTATATTAAACAAAATATAAAATGATCTGATCGGGTCTCTGATTGCCCTATCATAGAAGCTTAGTAGTGCATTTTACTAGCCATTCCACGCGCTTTAAGATGCCGCCTAGCCCAGTATGCTATCCGTAATAGAAGCGACGTAAATTGAACAAATGTGATAGAACTTCGCTGAATTCTTATATTAACCAAATTATAAAATGATCTAATCAGGTCTCTGTTTGCCTTATCCTAGAAGTTTAATAGTGCATTTTACTCGCCATTTCAGGCGCTTTGAGATGCCGCTTAGCCCAGTACGCTATGTGAAATAGGAGCGACGTAAATTGAACAAATGTGATAGACTTTGGTGAATTCTTAAATTAACCATACTATAAAATGATCTAATCGGGTCTCTGTTTGCCCTACCCTAGAAGTTTAATAGTGCATTTCACTCGTAATTTCATGCGCTTTGGGAGGCCGCTTAGCCCTATACGCTATCTGAAATAGGAGCGACGTAAATTGAACAAATGTGATAGAATTTCGCTGAATTCTTATATTAACCTTAATGGAAAATGATCTGTTCGGGCTCTGTTCGCCCTACCCTAGAAGTTTAATCGTGCATTTTACTCGTCATTTCATGCGCTTTGTGATGCCGCGTAGCCCAATACGCTATCTGAAATAGGAGAGACGTAAATTGAACAAATGTGATAGAATTTCGCTGAATTCTTATATTAACAGTAATATAAAATGATCTAATCGGGTCTCTGTTTGAATTATCCTAGAAGTTTGATAGTGCATTTCATTCGCCATTTCATGCGCTTTGAGATGCCGCTTAGCCCAATACGCTATCTGAAATAGGAGCGACGTAAATTGAACAAATGTGATAGAATTTCGCTGAATTCTTTTATTAACCATGATGTAAAATGATCTAATCGGGTCTCTGTTCGCCCTAGCTTAGAAGTTTAATAGTGCATTGTATTCGCCATTTCATGCGCTTTGAGATGCCGCGTAGCCCAGTACGCTATCTGAAATAGGAGCGACGTAAGTTGAACAAATGTGATAGACTTACGCTGAATTCTTATATTAACCGTAATATAAAATGATCTAATCGGGGCTCTGTTTGAATTATCCAAGAAGTTCGATAGTGCATTTCACTCGCCATTTCATGCGCTTTGAGATGACGCTTAGCCCAATACGCAATCTGTAATAGGAGCGACGTAAATTGAACAAATGTGATAGAATTTCGCTGAATTCTTAAATTAACTATAATATGAAATTATCTAATCGGGTCTCTGTTTGCCCTACCCTAGAAGTTTAATAGTGCATTTTACTCGCCATTTCATGCGCTTTGAGATGCCGCCTAGCCCAATACGCTATCTGAAATAGGACCGACGTAAGTTGAACAAATGTGATAGAATTTCGCTGAATTCTTTTATTAACCATAATGTAAAATGACCTAATCGGGTCTCTGTTCGCCCTAGCCTACAAGTTTAATAGTGCATTTTATTCGCCATTTCATGCACTTTGAGATGCCTCGTAGCCTAATACGCTATCTGGAATAGGAGCGACGTAAATTGGACAAATGTGATAGAATTTCCCTGAAATCTTATATTGAACAAAATATAAAATGATCTAATTGGGGCTCTGATTGACCTATCATAGAAGTTTAGTGGTGCATTTTACTCGCCATTGCACGCGCTTTAAGATGCCGCCTAGCCCAGTACGCTATCTGAAATAGGAGCGACGTAAATTGAACAAATCTGATAGAATTTCCCTGAATTCTTACATTAACCTTAATGTAAAATGATCTGATCGGGTCTCTGTTCGCCCTACCCTAGAAATTTAATAGTGCATTTTACTCGTCATTTCATACGCTTTGAGATGCCGCTTAGCCCAATACGCTATCTGAAATAGGAGCGACGTAAATTGAACAAATGTGATAGAATTTCGCTGAATACTTATATTAACCAAAATATAAAATGATCTAAACGGGTCTCTGATTGCCCTATCATAGAAGTTTAGTAGTGCATTTTACTCGCCATTCCACGCGCTTTAAGATGCCGCCTAGCCCAGTACGCTATCTGAAATAGGAGCGACGTAAGTTGAACAAATGTGATAGAATTACGCTGAATTCTTATATTAACCGTAATATAAAATGATCTAATCGGGTCTCGGTTTGAATTATCCTAGAAGTTTGATAGTGCATTTCACTCGCCATTTCATGCGCTTTGAGATGCCGCTTAGCCCAATACGCAATCTGAAATAGGAGCGACGTAAATTGAACAAATGTGATAGAATTTCGCTGAATTCTTAAATTAACTATAATATGAAATTATCTAATCGGGTCTCTGTTTGCCCTACCCTAGAAGTTTAATAGTGCATTTTACTCGTCATTTCATGCGCTTTGAGATGCCGCTTAGCCCAATACGCTATCTGAAATAGGAGCGACGTAAATTGAACAAATGTGATAGAATTTCGCTGAATTCTTTTATTAACCATAATGTAAAATGATCTAATCGGGTCTCAGTTCGCCCTAGCTTAGAAGTTTAATAGTGCATTGTATTCGCCATTTCATGCGCTTTGAGATGCCGCGTAGCCCAGTACGCTATCTGAAATAGGAGCGACGTAAGTTGAACAAATGTGATAGAATTTCGCTGAATTCTTAAATTAACCATAATATAAAATGATCTAGTCGGGTCTCTGATTGCCCTATCATAGAAGTTTAACAGTGCATTTCACTCATCATTTCATGCGCTTTGAGATGCCGCTTTGCCCAATAAGCTATCTGAAATAGGAGCGACGTAAATTGAACAAATGTGATAGAATTTCCCTGAAATCTTATATTAAACAAAATGTAAAATGATCTAATCGGGTCTCTGTTCGCCCTAGCCTAGAAATTTAATCGTGCATTTTACTCGCCATTTCATGCGCTTTGAGATGCCGCTTAGCCCAATACGCTATCTGAAATAGGAACGACGTAAACTGAACAAATGTGATAGAATTTCCCTGAATTCTAATATTAACCTTAATGTAAAATGATCTAATCGGTTCTCTGTTCGCCCTACCCTAGAAATTTAATAGTGCCTTTCACTCGTCATTCCATGCGCTTTGAGATGCCGCTTAGCCCAATACGCTATCTGAAATAGGAACGACGTAAATTGAACAAATGTGATAGAATTTTGCTGAATTCTTAAATTAACCATAATATAAAATGATATAATCGGGTCTCTGTTTGCCCTACCCTAGAAGTTTAATAGTGCATTTTACTCGCCATTTCATGCGCTTTGAGAAGCCGCATAGCACAATACGCTATCTGAAATAGGAGTCACGTAAATTGAAAAATGTGATAGAATTTCCCTGAATTCTTATATTAACCTTAATGTAAAATGATCTAATCCGGTCTCTGTTCGCCCTACCATAGAAGTCTAATAGTGCATTTCACTCGACATTTCATGTGCTTTGAGATGCCGCTTAGCCCAATACGCTATCTGAAATAGGAGCGACGTAAATTGAACAAATGTGATAGAATTTCCCTGAAATCTTATATTAAACAAAATATAAAATGATCTAATCGTGTCTCTGTTTGCCTTATCCTAGAAGTTTAGTATTGCATTTCACTCGTCATTTCATGCGCTTTGAGATGCCGCTTAGCCCAATACGCTATCTGAAATAGGAGCGACGTAAATTGAACAAATGTGATAGAATTTCGCTGAATTCTTATATTAACCAAAATATAAAATGATCTAATCGGGTCTCTGATTGCCCTATCATAGAAGTTTAATAGTGCATTTTACTCGCCATTCCGCGCGCTTTAAGGTGCCGCCTAGCCCAGTACGCTATCTGAAATAGGAGCGCCGTAAATTGAACAAATGTGATAGAGTTTCGCTGAATTCTTAAATTAACCATAATATAAAATGATCTAGTCGGGTCTCTGATTGCCCTATCATAGAAGTTTAACAGTGCATTTCACTCATCATTTCATGCGCTTTGAAATGCCGCTTTGCCCAATAAGCTATCTGAAATAGGAGCGACGTAAATTGAACAAATGTGATAGAATTTCCCTGAAATCTTATATTAAACAAAATGTAAAATGATCTAATCGGGTCTCTGTTCGCCCTAGCCTAGAAATTTAATCGTGCATTTTACTCGCCATTTCATGCGCTTTGAGATGCCGCTTAGCCCAATACGCTATCTGAAATAGGAACGACGTAAACTGAACAAATGTGATAGAATTTCCCTGAATTCTAATATTAACCTTAATGTAAAATGATCTAATCGGTTCTCTGTTCGCCCTACCCTAGAAATTTAATAGTGCCTTTCACTCGTCATTCCATGCGCTTTGAGATGCCGCTTAGCCCAATACGCTATCTGAAATAGGAACGACGTAAATTGAACAAATGTGATAGAATTTTGCTGAATTCTTAAATTAACCATAATATAAAATGATATAATCGGGTCTCTGTTTGCCCTACCCTAGAAGTTTAATAGTGCATTTTACTCGCCATTTCATGCGCTTTGAGAAGCCGCATAGCACAATACGCTATCTGAAATAGGAGTCACGTAAATTGAAAAATGTGATAGAATTTCCCTGAATTCTTATATTAACCTTAATGTAAAATGATCTAATCCGGTCTCTGTTCGCCCTACCATAGAAGTCTAATAGTGCATTTCACTCGACATTTCATGTGCTTTGAGATGCCGCTTAGCCCAATACGCTATCTGAAATAGGAGCGACGTAAATTGAACAAATGTGATAGAATTTTGCTGACTTCTTAAATTAACCATAATATAAAGTGATCTACTCGGGTCTCTGTTTGCCCTACCCTAGAACTTTAATAGTGCACTTTATTCGCCATTTCATACGCTTTGAGATGCCGCTTAGCCCAATACGCTATCTGAAATAGGAGCGACGTAAGTTGAACAAATGTGATAGAATTTCGTTGAATTCTTTTATTAACCATAATGTAAAATGATCTAATCGGGTCTCTGTTTGCCCTACCCTAGAAGTTTAATAGTGCATTTCACTCGTCATTTCATGCGCTTTGAGATGCCGCTAAGCCCAATAAGCCATCTGAATAGGAGCGACGTAAATTGAACAAATGTGATAGAATTTCGCTGAATTCTTATATTAACCTTAATGTAAAATGATCTAATCGGGTCTCTGTTCGCCCTACCCTAGAAGTTTAATAGTGCATTTCACTCGTAATTGCATGCGCTTTGAGATGCCGCATAGCCCAATTAGCTATCTGAAATAGGAGCGACGTAAATTGAACAAATGTGATAGAATTTCGCTGAAATCTTGTATTAACCAAAATATAAAATGATCTAATCGGGTCTCTGATTGCCTTATCATAGAAGTTTAATAGTGCATTTCACTCGCCATTCCACGCGCTTTAAGATGCCGCCTAGCCCAGTACGCTATCTGAAATAGGAACGACGTAAGTTGAACAAATGTTATAGAATTACGCTGAATTCTTATATTAACCGTAATATAAAATGATCTAATCGGGTCTCTGTTTGCCCTACCCTAGAAGTTTAATAGTGCATTTTACTCGCCATTTCTTGCGGTTTAAGATGCCGCCGAGCCCAGTACGCTATCTGAAGTAGGAGCGACGTAAGTTGAACAAATGTGATAGAATTACGCTGAATTCTTATATTAACCGTAATATAAAATGATCTAATCGGGTCTCTGTTCACCCTACCCTAGAAGTTTAAGAGTGCCTTTCACTCGTCATTTCATGCGCTTTGAGATGCCGCTTAGCCCAATACGCTATCTGAAATAGGAGCAACGTAAATTGAACAATTGTGATAGAATTTAGCTGAATTCTTATATTAACCAAAATATAAAATTATCTAGTCGGGTCACTGATTGCCATATCATAGAAGTTTAATAGTGCATTTTGATCGCCATTCCACGCGCTTTAAGATGCCGCCTAACCCAGTACGCTATCTGAAATTGGAGCGACGTAAATTGAACAAATGTGACAGAATTTTGCTGACATCTTAAATTAACTATAATATAAAATGATCTAATCGGGTCTGTGTTTGCCCTACCCTACAAGTTTAGCAGTGCATTTTACTCGCCATTTCATGCGCTTTGAGATGCCGCTTAGCCCAATACGCTATCTGAAATAGGAGCGACGTAAATTGCACAAATGTGATAGAATTTCGCTGAATTCTTATATTAACCAAAATATAAAATGATCTAATCGGGACTCTGATTGCCCTATCATAGAAGTTTAATAGTGCATTTTAATCGCCATTCCACGCGCTTTATGATGCCGGCTAGCCCAGTACGCTATCTGAAATAGAAGCGACGTAAATTGAACAAATGTGATAGAATTTTGCTGAATTCTTAAATTAACCATAATATAAAATGGTCTAATCGGGTCTCTGTTTGCCCTATCCTAGAAGTGTAATAGCGCATTTCACTCGTCATTTCAGGCGCCTTGAGATGCCGCTAAGCCCAATAAGCTATCTGAAATAGCAGCGACGTAAATTGAACAAATGTGATACTATTTCCCTGAAACCTTATATTAAACAAAATATAAAATGATCTAATCGGGTCTCTGATTGCCCTATCACAGAAGTTTAGTAGTGCATTTTACTCGCCATTCCACGCGCTTTATGTTGCCGCCTAGCCCAGTACGCTATCTGAAATAGGAGCGACGTAAGTTGAACAAATGTGATAGAATTTTGCTGAATTCTTAAATTAACCATAATATAAAATGATCTAATCGGGTCTCTGTTTGCCGTACCCTAGAAGTTTAATAGTGCATTTTACTCGCCATTTCATGCGCTTTGAGATGCCGCTTAACCCAATACGCTATCTGAAATAGGAGCAACGAAAGTTGAACAAATGTGATAGAATTTCGCTGAATTATTTTATTAACCAGAATGTAAAATGGTCTAATCGGGTCTCTGTTCGCCCCAGCCTTGAAGTTTAATAGTGCATTTTACTCGTCATTTCATGCGCTTTGAGATGCCGCTTTGCCCAATACGGTATATCTGAAATAGGAGCGACGTAAATTGAACAAATGTGATAGAATTTTGCTGAATTATTAAATTAACCATAACATAAAATGATCTAATCGGGTCTCTGTTTGCCCTACCCTAGAAGTTTAATAGTGCATTTTACTCGCCACTCCACGCGCTTTAAGATGCCGCCTAGCCCAGTACGCAGTCTGAAATTGAAGCGACGTAAATTGAACAAGTGTGATAGAATCTCGCTGAATACTTATATTAACCTTAATGTAAAATGATCTAATCGGGTCTCTGTTCGCCCTACCCTAGATGTATAATAGTGCATTTCACTCGTCATTTCATGCGCTTTGAGATGCCGCTTAGCCCAATACGCTATCTGAAATAGGAGCGACGTAAATTCAACAAATGTGATAGAATTTCGCTGAATTCTTAAATTAACTATAATATAAAATGATCTAAGCGGGTCACTGTTTGCCCTATCATAGAAGTTTAATAGTGCATTTTACTCGCCATTCCACGCGCTTTAAGTTGCCGCCTAGCCTAGTACGCTATGTGAAATAGGAGCGAAGTAAATTGAACAAATGTGATAGAATTTTGCTGAATTCTTAAATTAAGCATAACATAAAATGATCTAATCGGGTCTCTGTTTGCCTTACCCTAGAAGTTTAATAGTGCATTTTACTCGTCATTTCATGCGCTTTGAGATGCCGCTTTGCCCAATACGCAATCTGAATTAGGAGCGACGTAAATAGAACAAATGTGATAGAATTTCCCTGAAATCTTATATGAAACAAAATATAAAACGATCTAATCGGGTCTCTGTTCGCCCTACCCTAGAAGTTTAATAGTGCATTTCACTCGTCACTTCATGCGCTTTGAGATGCCGCTAAGCCCAATAAGCTATCTGAAATAGGAGCGACGTAAATTGAACAAATGTGATAGAATTTCCCTGAAATCTTATATTAAACAAAATATAAAATGATCTAATCGGGTCTCTGATTGGTCTATCATAGAAGTTTAGTAGTGCATTTTACTCTCCCTTCCACGCGCTTTAAGATGCCGCCTAGCCCAGTAGGCTATCTGAAATAGGAGCGACGTAAGATGAACAAATGTGATAGAATAACGCAGAATGCTTATATTAACCGTAATATAAAATGAACTAATCGGGTCTCCGTTTGCCTTATCCTAGAAGTTTAATAGCGCATTTTACTCGCCATTTCATGCGCTTTGAGAGGCCGCTTAGCCCAATACGCTATCTGAAATAGGAGCGACGTAAATTCAACAAATGTGATAGAATTTCGCTGAATTCTTAAATTAACCATAATATAAAATCATCTTACCGGGTCTCTGTTTGCCCTACCCTAGAAGTTTAATACTGCATTTTACTCGCCATTTCATGCGCTTTGAGATGCCGCTTAGCCCAATACGCTATCTGAAATAGGAGCGACGTAAATTGAACAAATGTGATAGAATTTCCCTGAATTCTTATATTAACCAAAATATAAAATGATCTAATCGGGTCTCTGATTGCCTTATCATGGAAGTTTAATAGTGCATTTTACTCGCCAATCCACGCGCTTTAAGATTCCGCCTATCCCAGTACGCTATCTGGAATAGGAGCGACGTAAATTGAACAAATGTGATAGAATTTGGCTGAATTCTTAAATTAACCATAATATAAAATGATCTAATCGGGTCTCTGTTTGCCCTACCCTAGAAGTTTAATAGTGCATTTTACTCGCCATTCCACGCGCTTTAAGTTGCCGCCTAGCCCAGTACGCAGTCTGAAATTGAAGCGACGTAAATTGAACAAGTGTGATAGAATCTCGCTGAATACTTATATTAACCTTAATGTAAAATGATCTAATCGGGTCTCTGTTCGCCCTACCCTAGAAGTTTAATAGTGCATTTCACTCGTCATTTCATGTGCTTTGAGATGACGCTTAACCCAATACGCTATCTGAAACAGGAGCGACGTAAGTTGAGCAAATGTGACAGAATTACGCTGCATTCTTATATTCACCTTAATGTAAAATGATCTCCTCGGGTCTCTGTTCGCCCTACCCTAGATGTATAATAGTGCATTTCACTCGTCATTTCATGCGCTTTGAGATGCCGCTTAGCCCAATACGCTATCTGAAATAGGAGCGACGTAAATTGAACAAATGTGATAGAATTTCGCTGAATTCTTAAATTAACTATAATATAAAATGATCTAAGCGGGTCACTGATTGCCCTATCATAGAAGTTTAATAGCGCATTTTACTCGCCATTCCACGCGCTTTAAGTTGCCGCCTAGCCTAGTACGCTATCTGAAATAGGAGCGACGTAAATTCAACAAATGTGATAGAATTTCGCTGAATTCTTAAATTAACCATAATATAAAATGATCTCATCGGGTCTCTGTTTTCCCTACCCTAGAAGTTGAATAGTGCATTTTACTCGCCATTTCATGCGCTTTGAGATGCCGCATAGCCCAATACGCTATCTGAAATAGGAGCGACGTAAATTGAACAAATGTGATAGAATTTCCGTGAATTCTTATATTAACCTTAATGTAAAATGATCTAATCGGGTCTCTGTTCGCCCTACCATAGAAGTCTAATAGTGCATTTCACTCGCCATTTCATGCGCTTTGAAATGCCGCTTAGCCCAGTACGCTATCTGAAATAGGAGCGACGTAAATTGAACAAATGTGATAGAATTTCACTGAATTCTTATATTAACCAAAATATAAAATGATCTAATCGGGTCTCTGATTACCCTAGCATAGTAGTTTAATAATGCATTTTACTCGCCATTCCGAGCGCTTTAAGATGCCGCATAGCCCAATACGCTATCTGAAATAGGAGCGACGTAAATTGAACAAATGTGATAGAATTTCACTGAATTCTTATATTAACCAAAATATAAAATGATCTAATCGGATTGCCCTATCATAGAAGATTAACAGTGCATTTTACTCGCCACTCCACGCGCTTTAGGATGCCGCCTAGCCCAGTACGCTATCCGAAATAGGAGCGACGTAAACTGAACAATGTGATAGAATTTTGCTGAATTCTTAAATTAACCATAATATAAAATGATCTAATCGGGTCTCTGTTTGCCCTACCCTAGAAGTTTAATAGTGCATTTTACTCGCCATTTCATGCGCTTTGAGATGACGCTTAACCCAATACGCTATCTGAAATAGGAGCAACGAAAGTTGAACAAATGTGATAGAATTTCGCTGAATTATTTTATTAACCAGAATGTAAAATGATCTAATCGGGTCTCTGTTCGCTCTAGCCTAGAAGTTTAATAGTGCATTTTATTCGCCATTTCATGCGCTTTGAGATGCCGCGTAGCCCAATACGCTATCTGAAATAGGAGCGACGTAAATTGAACAAATGTGATAGAATTTCCCTGAATTCTTATATTAACCTTAATGTAAAATGATCTAATCGGGTCTCTGTTCGCCCTACCCTAGAAGTTTAATAGTGCATTTTACTCGCCATTTCTTGCGCTTTGAGATGCCGCTTTGCCCAATAAGCTATCTGAAATAGGAGCGACGTAAATTGAACAAATGTGAGAGAATTTCGCTGAATTCTTATATTAACCTTAATGTAAAATGTTCTAATCGGGTCTCTGTTCGCCCTACCCTTGAAGATTAATAGTGCATTTCACTCGTAATTGCATGCGCTTTGAGATGCCGCAGAGCCCAATTAGCTATCTGAAATAGGAGCGACGTAAATTGAACAAATGTGATAGAATTTCGCTGAATTCTTGTATTAACCAAAATATAAAATGATCTAATCGGGTCTCTGATTGCCTTATCATAGAAGTTTAATAGTGCATTTCACTCGCCATTCCACGCGCTTTAAGATGCCGCCTAGCCCAGTACGCTATCTGAAATAGGAACGACGTAAATTGAACAAATGTGATAGAATTTTGCTGAATTCTTAAATTAACCATAATATAAACTGATCTAATCGGGTCTCTGTTTGCCCTACCCTAGAAGTTTAACAGTGCATTTTACTCGCCATTCCACGCGCTTTAAGATGCCGCCTAGTCCAGTACGCTATCTGAAATAGGAGCGACGTAAATTGAACAAATGTGATAGAATTTGGCTGAATTCTTAAATTAACCATAATATGAAATGGTCTAATCGGGTCTCTGTTTGCCCTATCCTAGAAGTGTAATAGTGCATTTCACTCGTCATTTCAGGCGCCTTGAGATGCCGCTAAGCCCAATAAGCTATCTGAAATAGCAGCGACGTAAATTGAACAAATGTGATACTATTTCCCTGAAACCTTATATTAAACAAAATATAAAATGATCTAATCGGGTCTCTGATTGCCCTATCACAGAAGTTTAGTAGTGCATTTTACTCGCCATTCCACGCGCTTTATGTTGCCGCCTAGCCCAGTACGCTATCTGAAATAGGAGCGACGTAAGTTGAACAAATGTGATAGAATTTTGCTGAATTCTTAAATTAACCATAACATAAAATGATCTAATCGGGTCTCTGTTTGCCCTACCCTAGAAGTTTAATAGTGCATTTTACTCGCCATTACACGCGCTTTAAGATGCCGCCTAGCCCAGTACGCAGTCTGAAATTGAAGCGACGTAAATTGAACAAGTGTGATAGAATCTCGCTGAATACTTATATTAACCTTAATGTAAAATGATCTAATCGGGTCTCTGTTCGCCCTACCCTAGAAGTTTAATAGTGCATTTCACTCGTCATTTCATGCGCTTTGAGATGACGCTTAACCCAATACGCTATCTGAAACAGGAGCGACGTAAGTTGAACAAATGTGACAGAATTACGCTGCATTCTTATATTCACCTTAATGTAAAATGATCTCCTCGGGTCTCTGTTCGCCCTACCCTAGATGTATAATAGTGCATTTCACTCGTCATTTCATGCGCTTTGAGATGCCGCTTAGCCCAATACGCTATCTGAAATTGGAGCGACGTAAATTGAACAAATGTGATAGAATTTCGCTGAATTCTTAAATTAACTATAATATAAAATGATCTAAGCGGGTCACTGATTGCCCTATCATAGAAGTTTAATAGTGCATTTTACTCGCCATTCCACGCGCTTTAAGTTGCCGCCTAGCCTAGTACGCTATCTGAAATAGGAGCGACGTAAATTGAACAAATGTGATAAAATTTTGCTGAATTCTTAAATTAAGCATAACATAAAATGATCTAATCGGGTCTCTGTTTGCCTTACCCTAGAAGTTTAATAGTGCATTTTACTCGTCATTTCATGCGCTTTGAGATGCCGCTTAGCCGAATACGCTACCTGAAACAGGAGCGACGTAAATTGAACAGATGTGATAGAATCTCCCTGAAATCTTATATTAACCATAATATAAAATGATCTAATCGGGTCTCTGTTCGCCCTTGCCTAGAAGTTTAATAGTGCATTTTATTCGCCATTTCATGCGCTTTAAGATGCCGCCTAGCCCAGTACGCTATCTGAAATAGGAGCGACCTAAATTGAACGAATGTGATAGAATTTCCTTGAATTCTTATATTAACCTTAATGTAAAATGATCTAATCGGGTCTCTGTTCGCCCTACCCTAGAAGTTTAATAGTGCATTTCACTCGTCACTTCATGCGCTTTGAGATGCCGCTAAGCCCAATAAGCTATCTGAAATAGGAGCGACGTAAATTGAACAAATGTGATAGAATTTCGCAGAATTATTTTATTAACCAGAATGTAAAATGATCTAATCGGGTCTCTGATTGCTCTATCATAGAAGTTTAGTAGTGCATTTTACTCGCCCTTCCACGCGCTTTAAGATGCCGCCTAGCCCAGTAGGCTATCTGAAATAGGAGCGACGTAAGATGAACAAATGTGATAGAATTACGCAGAATGCTTATATTAACCGTAATATAAAATGAACTAATCGGGTCTCCGTTTGCCTTATCCTAGAAGTTTAATAGCGCATTTTACTCGCCATTTCATGCGCTTTGAGATGCCGCTTAGCCCAGTACGCTATCTGAAATAGGAGCGACGTAAATTCAACAAATGTGATAGAATTTCGCTGAATTCTTAAATTAACCATAATATAAAATGATCTCATCGGGTCTCTGTTTTCCCTACCCTAGAAGTTTAATAGTGCATTTTACTCGCCATTTCATGCGCTTTGAGATGCCGCATAGCCCAATACGCTATCTGAAATAGGAGCGACGTAAATTGAACAAATGTGATAGAATTTCCGTGAAATCTTATATTAAACAAAATATAAAATGATCTAATCGGGTCACTGATTGCCCTATCATAGAAGTTTAGTAGTGCATTTTACTCGTCATTCCACGCGCTTTAAGGTGCCGCCTAGCCCAGTACGCTATCTGAAATAGGAGCGACGTAAGTTGAACAAATGTGATAGAATTACGCTGAATTCTTATATTAACCGTAATATAAAATGATCTAATCGGGTCTCTGTTTGCCCTACCCTAGAAGTGTAATAGTGAATTTTATTCGCCATTTTATGCGCTTTGAGATGCCGCTTGGCCGAATACGCTATCTGAAATAGGAGCGACGTAAATTGAACAGATGTGATAGAATCTCCCTGAAATCTTATATTAACCATAATATAAAATGATCTAATCGGGTCTCTGTTCGCCCTAGCCTAGAAGTTTAATAGTGCATTTTATTCGCCATTTCATGCGCTTTTAGATGCCGCTTAGCCTAGGACGCTATCTGAAATAGGAACGACGTAAATTGAACAAATGTGATAGAATTTCACTGAATTCTTAAATTAACCATAATATAAAATGATCTAATCGGGTCCCTGTTTGCCCTACCGTAGAAGTTTAATAGTGCATTTTACTCGCCATTGCATGTGCTTTGAGAAGCCGCATAGCCCAATACGCTATCTGAAATAGGAGCGACGTAAATTGAACAAATGTGATAGAATTTCCGTGAATTCTTATATTAACCTTAATGTAAAATGATCTAATCGGGTCTCTGTTCGCCCTACCATAGAAGTCTAATAGTGCATTTCACTCGCCATTTCATGCGCTTTGAAATGCCGCGTAGCCCAGTACGCTATCTGAAATAGGAGCGACGTAAATTGAACAAATGTGATAGAATTTCACTGAATTCTTATATTAACCAAAATATAAAATGATCTAATCGGGTCTCTGATTACCCTAGCATAGTAGTTTAATAGTGCATTTTACTCGCCATTTCATGCGCTTTGAGATGACGCTTAACCCAATACGCTATCTGAAATAGGAGCAACGAAAGTTGAACAAATGTGATAGAATTTCGCTGAATTATTTTATTAACCAGAATGTAAAATGATCTAATCGGGTCTCTGTTCGCCCTAGCCTAGAAGTTTAATAGTGCATTTTATTCGCCATTTCATGCGCTTTGAGATGCCGCGTAGCCCAATACGCTATCTGAAATAGGAGCGACGTAAATTGAACAAATGTGATAGAATTTCCCTGAATTCTTATATTAACCTTAATGTAAAATGATCTAATCGGGTCCCTGTTCGCCCTACCCTAGAAGTTTAATAGTGCATTTTACTCGCCATTTCTTGCGCTTTGAGATGCCGCTTTGCCCAATAAGCTATCTGAAATAGGAGCGACGTAAATTGAACAAATGTGAGAGAATTTCGCTGAATTCTTATATTAACCTTAATGTAAAATGTTCCAATCGGGTCTCTGTTCGCCCTACCCTTGAAGATTAATAGTGCATTTCACTCGTCATTTCATGCGCTTTGAGATGCCGCTTAGCCCAATACGCTATCTGAAATAGGAGCGACGTAAGTTGAACAAATGTGATAGAATTTCGCTGAATTCTTATATTAACCAAAATATAAAATGATCTAATCGGGTTTCTGATAGCCCTATCAGAGAAGTTTAATAGTGCATTTTACTCGCCAATCCACGCGCTTTAAGATTCCGCCTAGCCCAGTACGCTGTCTGAAATAGGAGCGACGTAAATTGAACAAATGTGATAGAATTTGGCTGAATTCTTAAATTAACCATAATATAAAATGATCTAATCGGGTCCCTGTTTGCCCTACCCTAGAAGTTTAATAGTGCATTTTGCTCGCCATTTCATGCGCTTTGAGATGGCGCTTAGCCCAATACGCTATCTGAAATAGGAGCGACGTAAATTGAACAATTGTGATAGAATTTAGCTGAATTCTTATATTAACCTTAATGTAAAATGATCTAATCGGGTCTCTGTTCGCCCTACCCTAGAAGTTTAATAGTGCATTTCACTCGTTATTGCATGCGCTTTGAGATGCCGCATAGCCCAATTAGCTAACTGAAATAGGAGCGACGTAAGTTGAACAAATGTGATAGAATTTCCTTGAAATCTTATATTAAACAAAATATAAAATGATGTAATCGGGTCTCTGATTACTGTATCATAGTAGTATAGTAGTGCATTTTACTCGCCCTTCCACGCGCTTTAAGATGCCGCCTAGCCCAGTACGCTATCTGAAATAGGAGCGACGTAAGTTGAACAAATGTGATAGAATTACGCTGAATTCTTAAATTAACCGTAATATAAAATGATCTAATCGGGTCTCTGTTTCCCTAACCCTAGAAGTTTAATAGTGCATTTTACTCGCCACTTCATGCGCTTTGAGATGCCGCTTAGCCCAATACGCTATCTGAAATATCAACGACGTAAATTGAACAAATTAGATAGAATTTCGCTGAATTCTTATATTAACCTTAATGTAAAATGATCTAATCGGGTCTCTGTTCGCCCTACCCTAGAAGTTTAATAGTGCATTTCACTCGTAATTGCATGCGCTTTGAGATGCCGCATAGCCCAATTAGCTATCTGAAATAGGAGCGACGTAAATTGAACAAATGTGATAGAATTTCGCTGAATTCTTGTATTAACCAAAATATAAAATGATCTAATCGGGTCTCTGATTGCCTTATCATAGAAGTTTAATAGTGCATTTCACTCGCCATTCCACGCGCTTTAAGATGCCGCCTAGCCCAGTACGCTATCTGAAATAGGAACGACGTAAATTGAACAAATGTGATAGAATTTTGCTGAATTCTTAAATTAACCATAATATAAACTGATCTAATCGGGTCTCTGTTTGCCCTACCCTAGAAGTTCAACAGTGCATTTTACTCGCAATTCCACGCGCTTTAAGATGCCGCCTAGTCCAGTACGCTATCCGAAATAGGAGCGACGTAAATTGAACAAATGTGATAGAATTTGGCTGAATTCTTAAATTAACCATAATATAAAATGATCTAATCGGGTCTCTGTTTGCCCTACCCTAGAAGTTTAATAGTGTATTTTACTCGCCATTTCATGCGCTTTGAGATGGCGCTTAGCCCAATACGCTATCTGAAATAGGAGCGACGTAAATTGAACAAATGTGATAGAATTTGGCTGAATTCTTAAATTAACCATAATATAAAATGATCTAATCGGGTCTCTGTGTGCCTTACCCTAGAAGTTTAATAGTGCATTTTACTCGCCATTTCATGCGATTTGAGATGCCGCTTAGCCCAATACGCTATCTGAAATAGGAGCGACGTAAATTGAACAAATGTGATAGAATTTCCCTGAAATCTTATATTAAACAAAATATAAAATGATCTAAACGGGACTCTGATTGCCCTATCATAGAAGTTTAGTAGTGCATTTTACTCGCCATTCCACGCGCTTTAAGATGCCGCCTAGCCCAGTACGCTATCTGAAATAGGAGCGACGTAAGTTGAACAAATGTGATAGAATTACGCTGAATTCTTATATTAACCGTAATATAAAATGATCTAATCGGGTCCCTGTTTGCCTTATCCTAGAAGTTTAATAGTGCATTTTACTCGCCATTTCATGCGCATTGAGATGCCGCTTAGCCCAATACGCTATCTGAAATAGGAGCGAGGTAAATTGAACAAATATGATACAGTTTCGCTGAATTCTTAAATTAACCATAATATAAAATCATCTTATCGGGTCTCTGTTTGCCCTACCCTAGAAGTTTAATACTGCATTTTACTCGCTATTTCATGCGCTTTGAGATGCCGCTTAGCCCAATACGCTATCTGAAATAGGAGCGACGTAAATTGAACAAATGTGATAGAATTTCCCTGAATTCTTATATTAACCAAAATATAAAATGATCTAATCGGGTCTCTGATTGCCTTATCATAGAAGTTTAATAGTGCATTTTACTCGCCAATCCACGCGCTTTAAGATTCCGCCTATCCCAGTACGCTATCTGGAATAGGAGCGACGTAAATTGAACAAATGTGATAGAATTTGGCTGAATTCTTAAATTAACCATAATATAAAATGATCTAATCGGGTCTCTGTTTGCCCTACCCTAGAAGTTTAATAGTGCATTTTACTCGCCATTTCATGCGCTTTGAGATGGCGCTTAGCCCAATACGCTATCTGAAATAGGAGCGACGTAAATTGAACAAATGTGATAGAATTTGGCTGAATTCTTAAATTAACCATAATATAAAATCATCTTATCGGGTCTCTGTTTGCCCTACCCTAGAAGTTTAATAGTGCATTTTACTCGCCATTTCTTGCGCTTTAAGATGCCGCCGAGCCCAGTACGCTATCTGAAGTAGGAGCGACGTAAGTTGAACAAATGTGATAGAATTACGCTGAATTCTTATATTAACCGTAATATAAAATGATCTAATCGGTTCTCTGTTCACCCTACCCTAGAAGTTTAAGAGTGCCTTTCACTCGTCATTTCATGCGCTTTGAGATTCCGGTTAGCCCAATACGCTATCTGAAATAGGAGCGACGTAAATTGAACAATTGTGATAGAATTTAGCTTAATTCTTATATTAACCAAAATATAAAATTATCTAGTCGGGTCTCTGATTGCCATATCATAGAAGTTTAATAGTACATTTTGATCGCCATTCCACGCGCTTTAAGATGCCGCCTAACTCAGTACGCTATCTGAAATTGGAGCGACGTAAATTGAACAAATGTGACAGAATTTTGCTGACATCTTAAATTAACTATAATATAAAATGATCTAATCGGGTCTGTGTTTGCCCTACCCTACAAGTTTAGCAGTGCATTTTACTCGCCATTTCATGCGCTTTGAGATGGCGCTTAGCCCAATACGCTATCTGAAATAGGAGCGACGTAAGTTGAACAAATGTGATAGAATTACGCTGAATTCTTATATTAACCGTAATATAAAATGATCTAATCGGGTCCCTGTTTGCCCTACCCTAGAAGTTTAATAGTGCATATTACTCGCCATTTCATGCGTTTTGAGATGGCGCTTAGCCCAATACGCTATCTGAAATAGGAGCGACGTAAATTGAACGAATGTGATAGAATTTCGCTGGATTCTTATATTAACCAAAATATAAAATGATCTAATCGGGTCTCCGATAGCCCTATCATAGAAGTTTAATATTGCATTTTACTCGCCATATCACGCGCTTTAAGATGCCGCCTAGCCCAGTACGCTATCTGAAATAGGAGCGACGTAAGTTGAACAAATGTGATAGAATTACGCTGAATTCTTATATTAACCGTAATATAAAATGATCTAATCGGGTCTCCGTTTGCCTCATCCTAGAAGTTTAATAGCGCATTTTCTCGCCATTTCATGCGCTTTGAGATGGCGCTTAGCCCAATACGCTATCTGGAATAGGAGCGACGTAAATTGAACAAATGTGATAGAATTCCCGTGAATTCTTATATTAACCTTAATGTAAAATGATCTGCTCTGGTCTCTGTTCGCCCTAGCCTAGAAGTTTAATAGTGCATTTTATTCGCCATTTCATGCGCTTTGAGATGCCGCTTAGCCCAATACGCTATCTGAAATAGGAGCGCCGTAAGTTGAACAAATGTGATAGAATTTCACTGAATTCTTAAATTAACCATAATATAAAATGATCTAATCGGGTCTCTGATTACCCTAGCATAGTAGTTTAATAGTGCATTTTAGTCGCCATACCGACCGCTTTAAGATGCCGCATAGCCCAATACGCTATCTGAAATAGGAGCGACGTAAATTGAACAAATATGATAGAGTTTCGCTGAATTCTTAAATTAACCATAATATAAAATGATCTTATCCGGTCTCTGTTTGCCCTACCCTAGAAGTTTAATAGGACATTTTACTCGCCATTTCGTGCGCTTTGAGATGCCGCGTAGCCCAATATGCTATCTGAAATATGAGCGACGTAAATTGAACAAATGTGATAGAGTTTCGCTGAATTCTTATATTAACCAAAATATAAAATGATCTAATCTGGTCTCTGTTCGCCCTAGCCTAGAAGTTTAATAGTGCATTTTGTTCGCCATTTCATGCGCTTTGTGATGCCGCTTAGCCCAATACGCTATCTGAAATAGGAGCGACGCAAATTGAACAAATGTGATACTATTTCCCTGAAATCTTATATTAAACAAAATATAAAATGATCTAATCGGGTCTCTGATTGCCCTATCATAGAAGATTGGTAGTGCATTTTACTCGCCATTCCACGCGCTTTAAGATGCCGCCTATCCCAGTACGCTATCTGGAATAGGAGCGACGTAAGTTGAACAAATGTGATAGAATTTCCGTCATTCTTATATTAACCTTAATGTAAAATGATCCAATCGGGTCTCTGTTCGCCCTACCATAGAAGTCGAATAGTGCATTTCGCTCGCCATTTCATGCGCTTTGAGATGCCGCTTAGCCCAATACGCTATCTGAAATAGGAGCGACGTAAGTTGAACAAATGTGATAGAATTTCGCTCAATTCTTAAATTAACCATAATATAAAATGATCTAATCGGTTCTCTGTTTGCCCTACCCTAGAACATTAATAGTGCATTTTAATCGTCATTTCATGCGCTTTGAGATGCCGCTTAGTCTAATACGCTATCTGAAATTGGAGCGACGTAAATTGAACAAATGTGATAGAATTTCGCTGAATTCTTAAATTAACTATCATATAAAATGATCTAATCGGGTCACTGATTGCCCTATCATAGAAGTTTAATAGTGCATTTTGCTCGCCATTCCACGCGCTTTAAGTTGCCGCCTAGCACAGTACGCTATCTGAAATAGGAGCGACGTAAATTGAACAAATGTGATAGAATTTTGCTGAATTCTTAAATTAACCATAACATAAAATGATCTAATCGGGTCTCTGTTTGCCCTACCCTAGAAGTTTAATAGTGCATTTTACTCGCCATTCCACGCGCTTTAAGATGCCGCCTAGCCCAGTACGCAGTCTGAAATTGAAGCGACGTAAATTGAACAAGTGTGATAGAATCTCGCTGAATACTTATATTAACCTTAATGTAAAATGATCTAATCGGGTCTCTGTTCGCCCTACCCTAGAAGTTTAATAGTGCATTTCACTCGTCATTTCATGCGCTTTGAGATGACGCTTAACCCAATACGCTATCTGAAACAGGAGCGACGTAAGTTGAACAAATGTGACAGAATTACGCTGCATTCTTATATTCACCTTAATGTAAAATGATCTCCTCGGGTCTCTGTTCGCCCTACCCTAGATGTATAATAGTGCATTCCACTCGTCATTTCATGCGCTTTGAGATGCCGCTTAGCCCAATACGCTATCTGAAATAGGAGCGACGTAAATTGAACAAATGTGATAGAATTTCGCTGAATTCTTAAATTAACTATAATATAAAATGATCTAAGCGGGTCACAGATTGCCCTATCATAGAAGTTTAATAGTGCATTTTACTCGCCATTCCACGCGCTTTAAGTTGCCGCCTAGCCTAGTACGCTATCTGAAATAGGAGCGACGTAAATTGAACAAATGTGATAGAATTTTGCTGAATTCTTAAATTAAGCATAACATAAAATGATCTAATCGGGTCTCTGTTTGCCTTACCCTAGAAGTTTAATAGTGCATTTTACTCGTCATTTCATGCGCTTTGAGATGCCGCTTTTCCCAATACGCTATCTGAATTAGGAGCGACGTAAATAGAACAAATGTGATAGAATTTCCCTGAAATCTTATATTAAACAAAATATAAAATGATCTAATCGGGTCTCTGATTGCCCTATCATAGAAGTTTAGTAGTGCATTTTACTCGTCATTCCACGCGCTTTAAGGTGCCGCCTAGCCCAGTACGCTATCTGAAATAGGAGCGACCTAAGTTGAACAAATGTGATAGAATTACGCTGAATTCTTATATTAACCGTAATATAAAATGATCTAATCGGGTCTCTGTTTGCCCTACCCTAGAAGTGTAATAGTGAATTTTATTCGCCATTTTATGCGCTTTGAGATGCCGCTTAGCCGAATACGCTACCTCAAACAGGAGCGACGTAAATTGAACAGATGTGATAGAATCTCCCTGAAATCTTATATTAACCATAATATAAAATGATCTAATCGGGTCTCTGTTCGCCCTAGCCTAGAAGTTTAATAGTGCATTTTATTCGCCATTTCATGCGCTTTAAGATGCCGCCTAGCCCAGTACGCTATCTGAAATAGGAGCGACCTAAATTGAACGAATGTGATAGAATTTCGCAGAATTATTTTATTAACCAGAATGTAAAATGATCTAATCGGGTCTCTGATTGCTCTATCATAGAAGTTTAGTAGTGCATTTTACTCGCCCTTCCACGCGCTTTAAGATGCCGCCTAGCCCAGTAGGCTATCTGAAATAGGAGCGACGTAAGATGAACAAATGTGATAGAATTACGCAGAATGCTTATATTAACCGTAATATAAAATGAACTAATCGGGTCTCCGTTTGCCTTATCCTAGAAGTTTAATAGCGCATTTTACTCGCCATTTCATGCGCTTTGAGATGCCGCTTAGCCCAGTACGCTATCTGAAATAGGAGCGACGTAAATTCAACAAATGTGATAGAATTTCGCTGAATTCTTAAATTAACCATAATATAAAATGATCTCATCGGGTCTCTGTTTTCCCTACCCTAGAAGTTTAATAGTGCATTTTACTCGCCATTTCATGCGCTTTGAGATGCCGCATAGCCCAATACGCTATCTGAAATAGGAGCGACGTAAATTGAACAAATGTGATAGAATTTCCGTGAAATCTTATATTAAACAAAATATAAAATGATCTAATCGGGTCACTGATTGCCCTATCATAGAAGTTTAGTAGTGCATTTTACTCGTCATTCCACGCGCTTTAAGGTGCCGCCTAGCCCAGTACGCTATCTGAAATAGGAGCGACGTAAGTTGAACAAATGTGATAGAATTTTGCTGAATTCTTGAATTAACCATAATATAAAATGATCTAATCGGGTCTCTGTTCGCCCTAGCCTAGAAGTTTAATAGTGCATTTTATTCGCCATTTCATGCGCTTTAAGATGCCGCCTAGCCCAGTACGCTATCTGAAATAGGAGCGACGTAAGTTGAACAAATGTGATAGAATTACGCTGAATTCTTAAATTAACCGTAATATAAAATGATCTAATCGGGTCTCTGTTTCCCTAACCCTAGAAGTTTAATAGTGCATTTTACTCGCCACTTCATGCGCTTTGAGATGCCGCTTAGCCCAATACGCTATCTGAAATATCAACGACGTAAATTGAACAAATTAGATAGAATTTCGCTGAATTCTTATATTAACCTTAATGTAAAATGATCTAATCGGGTCTCTGTTCGCCCTACCCTAGAAGTTTAATAGTGCATTTCACTCGTAATTGCATGCGCTTTGAGATGCCGCATAGCCCAATTAGCTATCTGAAATAGGAGCGACGTAAATTGAACAAATGTGATAGAATTTCGCTGAATTCTTGTATTAACCAAAATATAAAATGATCTAATCGGGTCTCTGATTGCCTTATCATAGAAGTTTAATAGTGCATTTCACTCGCCATTCCACGCGCTTTAAGATGCCGCCTAGCCCAGTACGCTATCTGAAATAGGAACGACGTAAATTGAACAAATGTGATAGAATTTTGCTGAATTCTTAAATTAACCATAATATAAACTGATCTAATCGGGTCTCTGTTTGCCCTACCCTAGAAGTTCAACAGTGCATTTTACTCGCCATTCCACGCGCTTTAAGATGCCGCCTAGTCCAGTACGCTATCCGAAATAGGAGCGACGTAAATTGAACAAATGTGATAGAATTTGGCTGAATTCTTAAATTAACCATAATATAAAATGATCTAATCGGGTCTCTGTTTGCCCTACCCTAGAAGTTTAATAGTGTATTTTACTCGCCATTTCATGCGCTTTGAGATGGCGCTTAGCCCAATACGCTATCTGAAATAGGAGCGACGTAAATTGAACAAATGTGATAGAATTTGGCTGAATTCTTAAATTAACCATAATATAAAATGATCTAATCGGGTCTCTGTGTGCCTTACCCTAGAAGTTTAATAGTGCATTTTACTCGCCATTTCATGCGATTTGAGATGCCGCTTAGCCCAATACGCTATCTGAAATAGGAGCGACGTAAATTGAACAAATGTGATAGAATTTCCCTGAAATCTTATATTAAACAAAATATAAAATGATCTAAACGGGACTCTGATTGCCCTATCATAGAAGTTTAGTAGTGCATTTTACTCGCCATTCCACGCGCTTTAAGATGCCGCCTAGCCCAGTACGCTATCTGAAATAGGAGCGACGTAAGTTGAACAAATGTGATAGAATTACGCTGAATTCTTATATTAACCGTAATATAAAATGATCTAATCGGGTCCCTGTTTGCCTTATCCTAGAAGTTTAATAGTGCATTTTACTCGCCATTTCATGCGCATTGAGATGGCGCTTAGCCCAATACGCTATCTGAAATAGGAGCGACGTAAATTGAACAAATATGATACAGTTTCGCTGAATTCTTAAATTAACCATAATATAAAATCATCTTATCGGGTCTCTGTTTGCCCTACCCTAGAAGTTTAATACTGCATTTTACTCGCTATTTCATGCGCTTTGAGATGCCGCTTAGCCCAATACGCTATCTGAAATAGGAGCGACGTAAATTGAACAAATGTGATAGAATTTCCCTGAATTCTTATATTAACCAAAATATAAAATGATCTAATCGGGTCTCTGATTGCCTTATCATAGAAGTTTAATAGTGCATTTTACTCGCCAATCCACGCGCTTTAAGATTCCGCCTATCCCAGTACGCTATCTGGAATAGGAGCGACGTAAATTGAACAAATGTGATAGAATTTGGCTGAATTCTTAAATTAACCATAATATAAAATGATCTAATCGGGTCTCTGTTTGCCCTACCCTAGAAGTTTAATAGTGCATTTTACTCGCCATTTCATGCGCTTTGAGATGGCGCTTAGCCCAATACGCTATCTGAAATAGGAGCGACGTAAATTGAACAAATGTGATAGAATTTGGCTGAATTCTTAAATTAACCATAATATAAAATGATCTAATCGGGTCTCTGTGTGCCTTACCCTAGAAGTTTAATAGTGCATTTTACTCGCCATTTCATGCGATTTGAGATGCCGCTTAGCCCAATACGCTATCTGAAATAGGAGCGACGTAAATTGAACAAATGTGATAGAATTTCCCTGAAATCTTATATTAAACAAAATATAAAATGATCTAAACGGGACTCTGATTGCCCTATCATAGAAGTTTAGTAGTGCATTTTACTCGCCATTCCACGCGCTTTAAGATGCCGCCTAGCCCAGTACGCTATCTGAAATAGGAGCGACGTAAGTTGAACAAATGTGATAGAATTACGCTGAATTCTTATATTAACCGTAATATAAAATGATCTAATCGGGTCCCTGTTTGCCTTATCCTAGAAGTTTAATAGTGCATTTTACTCGCCATTTCATGCGCATTGAGATGCCGCTTAGCCCAATACGCTATCTGAAATAGGAGCGACGTAAATTGAACAAATATGATACAGTTTCGCTGAATTCTTAAATTAACCATAATATAAAATCATCTTATCGGGTCTCTGTTTGCCCTACCCTAGAAGTTTAATACTGCATTTTACTCGCTATTTCATGCGCTTTGAGATGCCGCTTAGCCCAATACGCTATCTGAAATAGGAGCGACGTAAATTGTACAAATGTGATAGAATTTCCCTGAATTCTTATATTAACCAAAATATAAAATGATCTAATCGGGTCTCTGATTGCCTTATCATAGAAGTTTAATAGTGCATTTTACTCGCCAATCCACGCGCTTTAAGATTCCGCCTATCCCAGTACGCTATCTGGAATAGGAGCGACGTAAATTGAACAAATGTGATAGAATTTGCCTGAATTCTTAAATTAACCATAATATAAAATGATCTAATCGGGTCTCTGTTTGCCCTACCCTAGAAGTTTAATAGTGCATTTTACTCGCCATTTCATGCGCTTTGAGATGGCGCTTAGCCCAATACGCTATCTGAAATAGGAGCGACGTAAATTGAACAAATGTGATAGAATTTGGCTGAATTCTTAAATTAACCATAATATAAAATCATCTTATCGGGTCTCTGTTTGCCCTACCCTAGAAGTTTAATAGTGCATTTTACTCGCCATTTCTTGCGCTTTAAGATGCCGCCGAGCCCAGTACGCTATCTGAAGTAGGAGCGACGTAAGTTGAACAAATGTGATAGAATTACGCTGAATTCTTATATTAACCGTAATATAAAATGATCTAATCGGTTCTCTGTTCACCCTACCCTAGAAGTTTAAGAGTGCCTTTCACTCGTCATTTCATGCGCTTTGAGATTCCGGTTAGCCCAATACGCTATCTGAAATTGGAGCGACGTAAATTGAACAAATGTGACAGAATTTTGCTGACATCTTAAATTAACTATAATATAAAATGATCTAATCGGGTCTGTGTTTGCCCTACCCTACAAGTTTAGCAGTGCATTTTACTCGCCATTTCATGCGCTTTGAGATGGCGCATAGCCCAATACGCTATCTGAAATAGGAGCGACGGAAGTTGAATAAATGTGATAGAATTACGCTGAATTCTTATATTAACCGTAATATAAAATGATCTAATCGGGTCCCTGTTTGCCCTACCCTAGAAGTTTAATAGTGCATATTACTCGCCATTTCATGCGTTTTGAGATGGCGCTTAGCCCAATACGCTATCTGAAATAGGAGCGACGTAAATTGAACGAATGTGATAGAATTTCGCTGGATTCTTATATTAACCAAAATATAAAATGATCTAATCGGGTCTCCGATAGCCCTATCATAGAAGTTTAATATTGCATTTTACTCGCCATATCACGCGCTTTAAGATGCCGCCTAGCCCAGTACGCTATCTGAAATAGGAGCGACGTAAGTTGAACAAATGTGATAGAATTACGCTGAATTCTTATATTAACCGTAATATAAAATGATCTAATCGGGTCTCCGTTTGCCTTATCCTAGAAGTTTAATAGCGCATTTTCTCGCCATTTCATGCGCTTTGAGATGCCGCTTAGCCCAATACGCTATCTGGAATAGGAGCGACGTAAATTGAACAAATGTGATAGAATTCCCGTGAATTCTTATATTAACCTTAATGTAAAATGATCTGCTCGGGTCTCTGTTCGCCCTAGCCTAGA